>JAGGCT020002863.1:20000-36955 GCA_017654935.2 Phymorhynchus buccinoides | reverse complement strand
CATTTTTCTATCAAAAAGGCTTCAGGGAAAAACGCATTCTGTTTTGTTGCACACATTTATCGCTGTCACAAACATTATAGAAAGAATGGCATCTTAACATTAACAATGACTTATTCACTGGCTCACTTTTTGTCGATTTCGCCAAAGCATTTGACACGATTGATCACACCCTTCTTTTAAGAAAACTTACTTTGTATGGCCTACATTCCAACTCAGTTAACATGATAGCATCCTTCCTTAACAATATAACACAGACTACTTCCCAAGATTTTATAATGTCGTCCTCTATACCTATCAAATATGGAGTCCCCCAAGGACCTGTCTTAGGGCCTATCTTATTCTCAATTTATATTAATGATTTACCCCATCACTTAAAATCTCAATGTGAACTCTTTTCTGACGACACAACCCTTCATACTAAGGAAAAAATCCAAATAAGGTTTGTTCCTTCATTCAAAATGACATAGATAATCTTACAGCATGGACAGAAAAAAAATAATATGGCAATTCATCCAAATAAATCTAAATTCATGTTAATAACTACCCGACAAAACCGCCAAAGCTTAAAAGATACCCTACCCAAACTCAAAATTTATAATAATTTTCTGGAAGAAATAGATTCCTGTAAATTACTAGGTGTAACTATCGACACTAATTTATCATGGTCCAAGCACATTTATGCCATCTGTAAAAATATAGCGAAGAAAGTATTCCAACTAAGCAGAATAAAGCACTTCCTCGACATCCATAATCGAAAACTCTTTTTTAATGCATACATTCAGCCTGAAATAGATTATGCTTCTACATGTTGGAATCTTGCTAGCGAAAACTGCTTAAAGCCACTGAAAAGACTCTACAAACGTGCTCTAAAAATTGTTCTTCTTAAGCCATCTTCACTTCAAAATAGCGATTATAAGGAACTAGGCATTCTTCCATTAGACTACAAGTTTTACCTCAACAAAGCTATTTTCATGTGACAAAAGCGTGAATATGAAAATTATGAATAAACTGACACCGGCCTATCTATGCAAACGATTTCCTATTACTAACATTCGTAGCAAAAATATAATTTATATTCCTCGCCCTAGAACAAACCTGTTTATGACCTCCCTTACATACTCCGGTAGCAAACTATGGAATGAATTGGAAAATTGCAATAAAAACCTAATAAGTGTCTCATCCTTTAAAAGAACATATCACAAACACCTCTTAGAAAAGTTTTAAATCTATTAACTTCCTTGAAAGTGATTCGCTCTTTGTTTAGAAATAATAATGACTTTACGTAAATATAGATGTTTCTTCTATAAACGTGGGGTTATTAGTGTATTGTATTCTATCATTGGGACCCATAAGCGTATTTGCACCTGTGTGTTCGAAACACACCAACGAGAGACTAGGTTATGCATTGTTTTGGTAAGTTTATAGTTTATTAGGGATTATGCTGTATGCTTTTGTCGTGTGTGTGCGAGTACGTGAACGAGCTTCTTCGCTTTGAGCTTGAATTATTTTTGCCATCGACAATATGGGCCTGGGAACGCGAGAGAAAGAAAAAGAAGCAAGAGATGACGGGGAAAGGGGGGGTGTGGGGGCGAGCCGTGTGTGTCGCCGTGCGTGTAGTGTGTGTGTGTGTAGTGTGTGTGTATGTGTGCGTGTGTGTGTGTTTGTGGCGTGACCGCGTGCGTGCTGTGAGCGCGGTGTCGCGATCGTGTGTGTGTGTGGTAGTATGTGTGTGCGTGCGCCGCCACAACAATTATAAACACATGGACTTACTCTACGCAAACTATATCATATCAGACTGGTTTGTCGCTTTAAGCGTACGCTACGAAACTTATATCTGGCCGGGTTGGCACTGATGCAGTGCGTTTCTGCCGCTCGGCGATGCCCTTGCACCTTGTTTGTTTTTGTCTTATTTTTTATATTTGCCCAAAACAATGTTATTTATAAATTGTTGCGAGAGAAGCATAAGAAGGAGTGGTGGCTTCGGGTGGGTGGGGTAGAGGAAGAAATGACAAAGCGCAAAAAAACCTGTTTCACTTTTGGGCCATTAAGAAAGGACAACAATCGCACGCAGTACCAAAAAGCGTTCAAAAACACACTGAAAGGGTTTAAGTGCAGAAGATCAAATTAATACCACTTTCTTTGTGATGTTATTGATGTTAGTATAGTGTAATATATGTCAACTTTAGTATCATGTTATTGATGTTAGCATAGTGTAATAGATGTCAACTTTAGTATAATGTTATTGATGTTTAGTATAGTGTAATATATGTCAACTTTAGTATCATGTTATTGATGGTTAGTATAGTGTAATAGATGTCAACTTTAGTATCATGTTATTGATGGTTAGTATAGTGTAATAGATGTCAACTTTAGTATTATGTTATTGATGTTAGTATAGTGTAATAGATGTCAACTTTAGTATCATGTTATTGATGTTAGTATAGTGTAATAGATGTCAACTTTAGTATCATGTTATTGATGGTTAGTATAGTGTAATAGATGTCAACTTTAGTATCATGTTATTGATGTTAGTATAGTGTAATAGATGTCAACTTTAGTATCATATTATTGATGGTTAGTATAGTGTAATAGATGTCAACTTTAGTATCATATTATTGATGGTTAGTATAGTGTAATATATGTCAACTTTAGTATCATGTTATTGATGTTAGTATAGTGTAATAGATGTCAACTTTAGTATCATATTATTGATGGTTAGTATAGTGTAATAGATGTCAACTTTAGTATCATGTTATTGATGTTAGTATAGTGTAATAGATGTCAACTTTAGTATCATGTTATTGATGGTTAGTATAGTGTAATAGATGTCAACTTTAGCATCATATTATTGATGGTTAGTATAGTGAACTAGATGTCAACTTTAGTATATGTTATTGATGTTAGTATAGTGTAATAGATGTCAACTTTAGCATCAAGTTATTGATGGTTAGTATAGTGTAATAGATGTCAACTTTAGTATCATGTTATTCATGGTTAGTATAGTGTAATAGATGTCAACTTTAGTATCATGTTATTCATGGTTAGTATAGTGTAATAGATGTCAACTTTAGTATCATGTTATTGATGGTTAGTATAGTGAAATAGATGTCAACTTTAGTATCATGTTATTGATGTTAGTATAGTGAACTATTATGTCAACTTTAGTATCATGTTATTGATGTTAGCATAGTGTAATAGATGTCAACTTTAGTATCGTGTTATTGATGGTTAGTATAGTGTAATATATGTCAACTTTAGTATCATGTTATTGATGGTTAGTAAAGTGTAATAGATGTCAACTTTAGTATCATGTTATTGAAGTTAGTATAGTGTAATATATGTCAACTTTGGTCTGTGTTTAAGGAGGCAGCAACAGACCTTGATGGAATATACGGACACTGTTACATCGTATATTAGCTTTTGTGAACAGCTGTGTGTTCTGACCAAAACTGTAACTATATATGGTAATAACAAGCCCTGGTTTAAGTATAGTATTAAGTCTAAAGTAGCTGCCAAAGACGTCGCATACAACGCAATAGAACGCCTAAAGTTAGATGAGAGTGACAAAACATTGCAAGAGCATGCTAGATGACATTTCAATCAGGCCAAGTATGAAGTAGAAAAGGAAATCAAACATGCTAAGATAGAGTACCGTCAGAAAATTGAACAGCAGTTTTGTTCAGACAATACTAGGGCCGTGTGGAAGGGTCTGCAGAATATTACTCAATATAAACAAAAAACAAGAATCAGTACTGATGACCCAACACTTCCTGATCAACTGAACCATTTCTATGCTAGGTTTGACAGACTAAATACAACTCCAAGGCCCCAGGTAGACTCGGAAGCCTCTGACCCCGCCTTTATAGTGCAAGAATCAGATGTTAGGAAACTGTTCAGGCGGCAGAGTGTAAAGAAAGCCGGTGGGCCAGATGGTATTTCGTCACCTTGCCTAAAACACTGTGCTGATCAGCTTGCCCCTATTTTCACTGATGTGTTCAATGTATCTCTGTTTCAATGCAAAGTTCCATCATGTTTCAAATCCGCTATTATTGTTCCAGTACCAAAAAAACCCAAAACAGTCACACTTAATGATTACAGACCCGTTGCTTTGACATCCGTTGTTATGAAAGTTTTTGAACGCCTTATTCTCTGCTATTTGAAATCTGTGACTGTCTCTCTAATGGACCCCTTACAGTTTGCATATCGGGCAAATAGATCTGTGGAGGATGCTGTGTCTCTTGGTCTTCATTTTGTTATCCAACATTTAGAGAAAGCTAATACCTATGCCCGCATTCTTTTCATTGACTTCAGTTCTGCATTTAATACTATTGTTCCATCTCAACTTATTCAGAAGCTCATTAGTATGGATTTGAATATTGGGTTGTGTAAATGGATTGTAGATTTCCTCACCAACAGACCCCAAGTTGTCAGAGTTGGCAGTCATGTATCGGAAAAGGTCATTTTAAACACTGGTGCCCCCCAAGGATGTGTATTATCTCCCTTGCTATTTACATTGTTTACCAATGACTTTCGCTCTGTAAACCCATCTGTTGCAGTTATTAAGTTTTCTGATGACACTACTATGGAGGGGCTCATTACTAATGGCGATGAGGCAGGGTACAGGGATGAAGTTGAAAAGATGGTTGACTGGTGTGCCACAAACAATCTTGAGCTCAATGTTTCCAAAACTAAAGAAATGATAGTTGATTTCAGGAAAAAGAAAACTCCTCTCCCAGCGTTATCTGTTAAAGGTCAGGTAGTTGAGCAAGTAGAATCATTTAAATTCCTAGGTGTGCACATTTCAAATACATTAAGCTGGGAAGTCAACATCACATCATCCTGCAAAAAAGCACAGCAGAGACTATATTTTCTAAGACAGCTCAAGAAATTTAGGATAAGTACAGCAGTCTTGACACAGTTCTATCGATCTGTCATCGAAAGCATACTCAGTTTTTCAATATCTGTCTGGTATGGATCAGCTTCAGTTAAAGATAAAAGGAAACTCCATCAAGTCGTCAAGACATCCTCAAAAATCATAGGTCACAAACTGCCATCCCTAGATAACATCTATAGTGTGCGCATAAGACGCAAAGCTAAATCCATCATATCTGATTGCACACACCCAGCCAACCATCTGTTTCAATCACTCCCTTCTGGTAAAAGGTTCTGCTCTTTTAAGTGCAAATCTAACCGCCTGAAGAACAGCTTTTACCCCTCTGCTGTCAGAGCCATCAATACTCAGTAGGCTCACCCCCCCTAGGGGTATTTTTGTATCCTATTTTGCTTAGACTTGTGTTAATCGGTGTGCCTGCATACTCGCGGTCTTGTGTGTGAGTGTTTGTGAGTGCGTGTGTGAGGAGGTGGGACATGTGTTGGCATAAATGTGTATGCACGTGTATGTGTGTGTGTTGGTGTATGTGTAGGTGTGCGTCTGAGAGAAAGAAAGAATCTGAGAGTGAGAGAGAGAGAGAGAGAGAGAGAGAGAGAGAGAGAGAGAGAGAGAGAGAGAGAGAGAGAGAGAGAGAGAGAGAGAGAGAGAAGAGAGAGAGAGAGAGAGAGAGAGAGAGAGAGAGAGAGAGAGAGAGAGAGAGAGAGAGAGAGAGAGAGAGAGACCGATGGGTTTGAAGGATCAGAGACAGAGAGAGAGAGAGAGAGAGAGAGAGGAGATCAGAGAGAGAGAGAGAGAGAGAGAGAGAGAGACTGATACACGATAATGTAATCTTCTTTTTTTTTTTGTCCATTCCATGTGCATGCTTTCGTTGTTGTTGGATTGTCTTGTGCAAAACCAAAACGATTTCCTTTGTATTACGATGCATTGGCTGATTAAAGAATCTTGAATCTTGAACTTTAGTAACATGTTATTGATGGTTCGTATAGTGAACTAGATGTCAACTGTAGTATCATGTTATTGATGGTTCGTATAGTGAACTAGATGTCAACTTTAGTATCATGTTATTGATGGTTAGTAAAGTGTAATAGATGTCAACTTTAGTATCATGTTATTGATGGTTAGTATAGTGAACTAGATGTCAACTTTAGTATCATGTTATTGATGGTTAGTATAGTGTAATAGATGTCAACTTTAGTATCATGTTATTGATGTTAGTATAGTGTAATAGATGTCAACTTTAGCATCATGTTATTGATGTTAGTAAAGTGTAATAGATGTCAACTTTAGTATCATGTTATTGATGGTTAGTATAGTGTAATAGATGTCAACTTTAGTATCATGTTATTGATGGTTAGTATAGTGAACTAGATGTCAACTTTAGTATCATGTTATTGATGGTTAGTATAGTGTAATATATGTCAACTTTAGTATCATGTTATTGATGGTTAGTATAGTGTAATAGATGTCAACTTTAGCATCATGTTATTGATGTTAGTAAAGTGTAATAGATGTCAACTTTAGTATCATGTTATTGATGGTTAGTATAGTGTAATAGATGTCAACTTTAGTATCATGTTATTGATGGTTAGTATAGTGTAATAGATGTCAACTTTAGTATCATGTTATTGATGGTTAGTATAGTGTAATAGATGTCAACTTTAGTATCATGTTATTGATGGTTAGTATAGTGTAATAGATGTCAACTTTAGTATCATGTTATTGATGGTTAGTATAGTGTAATAGATGTCAACTTTAGTATCATGTTATTGATGGTTAGTATAGTGTAATAGATGTCAACTTTAGTATCATGTTATTGATGGTTAGTATAGTGTAATAGATGTCAACTTTAGTATCATGTTATTGATGGTTAGTATAGTGTAATAGATGTCAACTTTAGTATCATGTTATTGATGGTTAGTATGGTGTAATAGATGTCAACTTTAGTATCATGTTATTGATGGTTAGTATAGTGTAATAGATGTCAACTTTAGTATCATGTTATTGATGGTTAGTATAGTGAACTAGATGTCAACTTTAGTATCATGTTATTGATGGTTAGTATAGTGTAATAGATGTCAACTTTAGTATCATGTTATTGATGGTTAGTATAGTGTAATAGATGTCAACTTTAGTATTATGTTATTGATGGTTAGTATAGTGTAATAGATGTCAACTTTAGTATCATGTTATTGATGGTTAGTATGGTGTAATAGATGTCAACTTTAGTATCATGTTATTGATGGTTAGTATAGTGTAATAGATGTCAACTTTAGTATCATGTTATTGATGGTTAGTATAGTGTAATAGATGTCAACTTTAGTATCATGTTATTGATGTTAGTATAGTGTAATAGATGTCAACTTTAGTATCATGTTATTGATGGTTAGTATAGTGTAATAGATGTCAACTTTAGTATCATGTTATTGATGGTTAGTAAAGTGTAATAGATGTCAACTTTAGTATCATGTTATTGATGGTTAGTATAGTGTAATAGATGTCAACTTTAGTATCATGTTATTGATGTTAGTATAGTGTAATAGATGTCAACTTTAGTATCATGTTATTGATGGTTAGTATAGTGTAATAGATGTCAACTTTAGTATCATGTTATTGATGGTTAGTATAGTGTAATATATGTCAACTTTAGTATCATGTTATTGATGTTAGCATAGTGTAATAGATGTCAACTTTAGTATTATGTTATTGATGGTGAGTATGGTGTAATAGATGTCAACTTTAGTATCATGTTATTGATGGTTAGTATAGTGTAATAGATGTCAACTTTAGTATCATGTTATTGATGGTTAGTATAGTGTAATAGATGTCAACTTTAGTATCATGGTATTCATGGTTCGTATAGTGAACTAGATGTCAACTTTAGTATCATGTCATTGATATTAGTAGGGGAGGCTTATTGATTCAGTACCTGTCACACAATTCGTACCACCTGGTTTCCTACCAAACGGTAGAAGATTGGGGGTTAATATTTGTGTGTGAAGTTTGGACAGGGGAAGGGAAGTATTTTATCACAACAAAAATGCAACGAAGCGGAACACTCTTTGCAAGACAAACGAAAGTTCATTTTGGCAACATCTGATGTAATTTTAGGTAACGCTTTTTTTGTTTGTTATTCAGTGCATACATGCAAAGATTAAAACTGGAAATATCACTTTAAAATCTTTAAGTTCTTAGGGTCAATGTTGTCCACTTTGTAAATTAAAATATCCAAAGGAAAAATAATTGGGCCATAGTTATGCAACTCGTACCACTATCACGTAATTCGTACCTCCTACGTCTTTTCAATGGCGCAGCGTCAAAAATGCATTCAGGGGCCTTTTTTACGTGACATCAAACTTTTGATGATAAAATGACATAAGAATTAACTTTGACGTCACAGAGACTAACTGGAACATTTAGAAGAGAGAATGGTCTATAGCTAAAGCCAAGTCACGAGCGTCCTACCGTTGAATTAGTGCTATAAACCCCCTGGTACGATATCAGTAACTTGGTGGTACGAATTCCGTAACAGGTCTTGTAATTCGTACCTTTTGAAGAAAAAAGTATTTTTACGTTTAAGCCAAAAGTACAAACATTCTCTTTATAATTATAGTATATAGTTATAGCCATCTACCAGTAGTATCCACATTGAAAGTTTCATAGCTTTTGGATTATCTGCCCTTGAGATAGAGATCTCTATCCTTAGGGGGTACCGATTCAATAAGTGTCCCCTATAGTGTAATATATGTCAACTTTAGTATCATGTTATTGATGTTAGTATAGTGAACTAGATGTCAACTTTAGTATCATCTTATTGATGGTTAGTATAGTGTAATAGATGTCAACTTTAGTATCATGTTATTGATGGTTAGTATAGTGTAATAGATGTCAACTTTAGCATCATGTTATTGATGTTAGCATAGTGTAATATATGTCAACTTTAGTATCATATTATTGATGGTTAGTATAGTGTAATAGATGTCAACTTTAGTATCATGTTATTGATGTTAGTATAGTGTAATAGATGTCAACTTTAGTATCATGTTATTGATGTTAGTATAGTGTAATATATGTCAACTTTAGTATCATGTTATTGATGTTAGCATAGTGTAATATATGTCAACTTTTAATATCATGTTATTGATGGTTAGTAAAGTGTAATAGATGTCACGTTTATGTGTTATTGATGTTAGTATAGTGTAATAGATGTCAACTTTAGTATTATGTTATTGATGTTAGTAAAGTGTAATATATGTCAACTTTACTATGATGTTAATGAAATTAGTAAAGTGTAATAGATGTCACGTTTAGTATGATGTTATTGAAATTAGTAAAGTGTAATATCTCACCTTTAGTATGATGTTATTGATGGTTAGTAAAGTGTAATAGATGTCAACGTCTCTGTGATATTACGTCAATAAAGCGAAATTAACACCTTCTTACTGTTACTGATGGTTAGTAAAATGGTGTAGATATTGTCTTCTGTGTGATGTTATTGATGTTTAGTAAAATGGTGTAGATATCGTCTTCTGTGTGATGTTACTGATGGTTAGTAAAATGGTGTAGATATCGTCTTCTGTGTGATGTTATTGATGGTTAGTAAAATGGTGTAGATATCGTCTTCTGTGTGATGTTACTGATGGTTAGTAAAATGGTGTAGATATCGTCTTCTGTGTGATGTTATTGATGGCTTAGAAAGTTTTTTTTAAACAGCATGCACACAGACCACAACCATTACCACCAACAGAGAGAGAGAGAGAGAGAGAGAGAGAGAGAGAGAGAGAGAGAGAGAGAGAGAGAGAGAGAGAGAGAGAGAGAGAGAGAGAGAGAGAGAGAAATTGACAAATTGTACAAATTGATGATTTAATGTCAATAGCTACAGAGCCGTCATGACATGAGGGGTGTAATGAAATAAAGGAAAATGCTAACGAAAAATATCAGTACAAATAATCACATTAATTCTCACACAATATCAATGTGAGTATGAAAAGATAAAATACTAGTACAAAATATACGCTCAGCGCGCATATGTTCATAAAACCAAAGTCATTATCGTCCTATACATAATGACCAGCGGGCACTAAATAAGCCAATTTGTAATAGGGAATCAAACTGAGAGTGAAATTGATCTGAGTTTATATGATTCAGCAACATATTTTGCTAGCGAATTAATTAATAGCTCGTTTTCTAGCGTTAAAACACTCACCAACAGCTACGCCTTTGTGTTACAGGGTCACTAAAAATAATACATTTATCACGAATGTGTTTATAGCCTTCACATTGAAATAAAATGTGATACTTATCTTCCTTAAGATTGGATTTACAAACAGGACAAACATTATCTACATTTGTATTATGCCCAAAACATTTTTTGTTACCATTTAGGCTTAATGTTCTGGTTCGAAATCTTACAAGTGCACTTCGTTGCCATCTATCTGTAACAGCTGTTATATATTTTTCAACTTCAAGGTTGCTTTTGAACGAGAGAAACCATTCATATTTAGGACTTTCTTTCATGTGGGAGTGCAAATGTTGTTTAGATATAAGTCATTCGATCTTTAAATTCAGAGATGAAAGCTTTATCGTGACCTACTTCTTGGTTCAGCCAGACTATCCCAAACCCATTTTCTGTTAGTAATTTCTTGACTCTCGAAACCCAAATAAATTTCCCATTTTCATGTTGCTGTAATACCATTAGATACGCTTGCTTACATAGTCTTGACGAAGGTAACTTCAAAAGCCTTAACCAATATCTGATACATTTAACATTAGTATGAACAAACAAAGGATACCTGCCCATCTCGGCATACACCATGCTGTTAGAAGAATGTAACGGCACACTAAGAAAACGTTTTATTGCAAGAGCATGGACATTTTCTAATTCTGCTGCGTACGTTAATATAGGTGTGATCTGTGTGTCAAAAAGTTTCCAGAAAATAGATGGATCGTTCGAGTTGAAATTAAAGTTTTAAGTATGTTTGTTACCCCTTTCTTTCCTTTTCTGCACATGTATGTCCATCCTGCAGTAAGGCTTAGCTTGGTTGTGAATACCACGCCTAAATATTTATAACTATTTGTGACCTTCACTTCCATATTACCATACCACCATTTTTCAAATTTAGAGATATAGCCCCCGTTCCTAAAAAAACATAATATTTGTCTTGTCCTGGGCCTGTATTCACGTTGAGATAGCATGAGACTTAGCATCATGCTAACTTAGAAGCTCTTCCAAAAGTCCTATTAAATCCAATAGGACATTGGAAGAGCTTCTAAGTTAGCATCATGCTAAGTCTCATGCTATCTCAACGTGAATACAGGCCCAGGTTAACAGTTAAATGAAGTCGGTCTGCCTCTGCCTTAATGGAATTTAACTGATTTTGCAAACCAACTATTGTATCTGAGAGCAAAATAATATCGTCTGCAAATAACATTAAGAAAATTTCGATTGCATCTTGTATCATTTGAATGCCGTGACGCCCTTTTTTTGTTAATCTATATAACTAATTCGTTAATAAAGAATGAGAAAAGAGAGAGACACATAGACAGAGACAGAAACAGACGCAGAGACAAGGAAAGACAGAGATAGACAGACAAACAGAGAAAGAGAGAGAAAACAGACAAACAGAAAAAATAGAGAAAGAGACAGACAGAAACGAAACGAAACGAACTTTTGTTTAATCAGGGTTATAAGATAAGCATACAATTTGCTTTTTTACACTCAACCCTGAGGCTAAACAAAGGTTAACCAAAACCAAAATATATACAATACAAAATAAAGCGTTTGATAGACGGTGAGAAAGAGAGACAAGATAGATAGAGAGAAACAGACTGACAAATGCTACCTTTCTTCAGCCATGAGATCCTCCACGGCAATTCTGGAGAGATACCACCCTGCTTTCCCGTCGGGTCCGGAATTGTCGTGCCAGATGCGGATGTGGGTCAGTTGACCCAGGTCCTGCGTGGTGGCCAGTATGAATGACATGACACTGCCAGTGTCCAGAGTCTGCCATTTGACATGAAATGGAATGCTTATTAAGAAACACAAAACACCAAGCTGTCAACTATCACTCACACACTGGTTGAACTGGAACCAATTTAGGCCGTGTACACACATAATCGGATACTCCATGCGGAAACCCGTGCGCAATCCATAAATAAGTGAAACAAAGAAGGGAAAAGATTGCGCACGTGTCCGAATTTCCCCTATATGCGTAAACTTTTATCCTTCTTTCTTCCACCTATTTAGGGTTTTCCGTACGGAACTTACGCGTCTAATGTGAACCCGGCCTTAGTATCAGATTAACTACAAAAGTTGTACTGACAAAAAAAAACCACACACACACACATGCATACTTATTAATTAGTAGGGCCTACTCTGCACTTTTCTGCTTTGGGTTTGCAGCATGCGTATTCCTGATGTCATCAAGCCATTAGCATAATTATTTAGAACAACTGAGTTGCAGGGAATACCAGAGGGACCTAAGTTTACGTTTACCCTCACACATAATGGTCATGCTGGGGGGGGGGGGGGGGGGGGGGGGGGGGGGGGGGAGAGAAAAGAGCAGGACTGAGACGAGACGCACAGGCAGAAAGACAAATAGAAAAAAAGAAAGAAAAAAAGAGAGAGGTATCCAAAGCCTATCTTTTCCATCATACCTATAATGCAAAACACACACTGGTCTCATCAAAGTTCATTTGAAATTTCCGTGTCCACTGTTTTGTATGAAAACAAACTGATCTAATCAAAGTATCTTTTCTAGCACCAAGGACAAATATATTTGCCGATGACGTTACTCTGTACTCCACTATGTAAAGGCGGTTACATATCGCCAGCAAGCGCCCTGCCATGTGCTTGTCTGTTTTTAGAGCTTATGTCACTGTTTTGTTTGTTGTTGAAGTTCCAGTGACGTTGCAGTCTGTTTCAGTTTTTTGTTTTATGTCACTGTTGTTGTTGATGTGGGTTTTTTAAAGTTCTACTCCACGTTGAAAATTAAAATGCTTGGTGTGCAAAGGGAAAAAAACCCGTCCTAAAATAGATGGTGCTAGATGAGTTTTAAACCATTATATCTCCACAAACGCACCCTCCTCCCATCAGACAGCAGGCGGACGCCGGTGTCTCCCTTGTTGCCGGCGAGAATGAACTTGACGTTGCTGAGGGTGCCCGCTCCTCGCCGCATGCCCGTGATCACCGTCAGCAGGTAGAAGTAGTTGTCGTCTTCCAGGTTGTCCTTCAGGTAGCCAAGCAGCCACTGGACACAGGCACGCATGCAAACACTCGTGCATGCACGCGACTGAACACGCACATACATCTACTGAAAATATCCACAAATGCACTGTTAGACTCGCAATAGCGTTTGAAGTTATATTTAATAGAAAGAACGTGAACGTTGAACAACAACAACAAAGCTTTTTTTCTCTCTCTGCACTCACGAGACTGTACCATGATTAAAACCTGTGCTATTTGCTGCGAATGCACTGTACATCAAAGTGACTGAAAAATCAGTGTGATACACTGATGTAGACCTACACGTACTTATCTTTCCGCAAGATGGTTTCTTTTTTTGCGATTTTTGTTCCCCTTGTATAAGTGTTCCTTTATCTTCGGTCGGTGTTTGTGCATTTTTATCAGGTTGTTTTTCCCCTACTGTATGTGCTTGTATCGTTCTCTTCTTGTATCCCTATGGGCCAAAAGGCCTTGAAAAGACTGAGAATAAAATATTGTTATTGTTATGGTTGTCGTCACACACACACACACACACACACACACACACACACACACACACACACACACACACACACACACACACTCACACATAGGCCTACTCTCTCTCTCTCTCTCTCTCTCTCTCTCTCTCTCTCTCTCTCTCTGTCGCCCACGACACGGCGCAAAAACAGACTTTGCTTTCCATTAGACCAAGGGAAGCGAGAGCAATCTCCCGCGGGCCCTGTGCTAGAAGCGCCCGTTCTCACCCTCTCCCTGTCCTGCTTGTCCTTGCGGCGTGACCAGATGAGGGCGAGAACCCAGATGAGGAAGATGCCGATCAAGGTGCCGTAGACCGAGGCGTTGGTTATGTCGAACTTGCTGAACACGGAGGAGAAGTCGATGGTGTTAGGAGCTACGAAGAAGGAGCTGGCGAACGATGTGCCTGGGGGGTCCGTGCACGAGCACACCGTGCGGTAGGCGTTGGACTCGTCCATTGTCTGGGGGCAAAAACGTATGATTGACTCGCCCATAGTCTGAGGGTAAAAATGTATAATTGACTCGTCCAGTGTCTAGGTAAAAAGTGGTTTAATTGACTCGTCCATTGTCGGGGGGCAAAAATGTATGATTGACTTGCACATAGACTGAGGGTAAAAATCCATAATTGACTCGTCCAGTGTCTGGGTAAAAAATGGTTTAATTGACTCGTCCATTGTCTGAGGGTAAAAATGACATAATTGACTTATTATTCTGGGTATAATGGTATAATTGACTCGTCCATTATTTGGGAACAAAATGGTATAATTGACTCGTCCATTGTCTGGGAGCAAAATTGCATAATTAACTCGTCCATAGTCTGGGAGCAATATGGTATAAGTGACTCGTCCATTGTCTGGGAGCAACATGGTATAATTGACTCATCCATAGTCTGGGAGTGATATGGTATAATTGACTCGTCCATAGTTTGGGAGCGATATGGTATAATTGACTCGTCCATTGTCTGGGAGCGATATGGTATAATTGACTCGTCCATAGTCTGGGAGCGATATGGCCTAATTGACTCGTCCATAGTCTGGGAGCGATATGGTATAATTGACTCGTCCATAGTCTGGGAGCGATATGGCATAATTGACTCGTCCATAGTCTGGAAGCAAAATGGTATACTTGACTAGCCCATAGTCTGAGGGTAATAAATGGTTTAATTAACTCGTTATAGACTCGTCTATTGTCTGAGGGTAAAACATGGCATAATTGACTCGTTATTATTCTGGGTAAAAAAATGGTGTAATTGACTCGTTATTAGTCTGAGGGTAAAAATGGTATAATTGACTTGTCCGTAGTCTGAGGGTAAAAATGGTATAATTGACTCGTCCATTGTCTGAGACTGGGGGGTCTGTGCACGAGCACACCGTGCTGTAGGCGTTGGACTCGTCCATTGTCTGGGGGCAAAAATAGTATGATTGACTTGTACATAGACTGAGGGTAAAAATGTATAATTGACTCTTCCAGTGTCGGGGTAAAAAATGGCTTAATTAATTGACTTGTCCATTGTCTGGGAGCATAATGGTATAATCGACACGCCCATAGTCAGAGGGTAAAAAATGGTTTAATTACCTCGTTATAGATTCGTCCATTGTCTGAGAGTAAAAAATTGCATAATTGACTCGTTATTATTCTGGGTAAAAAATTATATAAATGACTCGTCCACAGTCTGGGCCAAAATTGTATAATTGATTCGTTATAGTCTTGAAAAAAGAAGGTATAATTGACTCGTCCATAGTCTGGGTAAGAAATGGTATAATTGACTCGTCCATAGTCTGGATTAAAAAAAAACCCAGTAAAAATGGTGTAATTGACTCGTCCATTGTCTGGGAGCAAAATAGTATAATTGACTCGTCCATAGTCTGGGTAAAAAAATGATATCATTGACTTGTTCATAAATTGAGGGTAAAATTGTACATTTGACGTATCGATTGTCTGGGAGCAAAATGGTATAATTGACTCGTCATAATCTGGGTAAAAATGGTTTGCTCTACTCGTCGATAGTCTAAGGGTGAAATGGCATAATTGACTCGTCCATTGTCTGAGAGTAAAATTGCATAATTGACTCGTCCATTGTCTGGGAGTAAAATTGTATAATTGACTCGTCCATTGTCTGGGAGCAATATGGTATAATTGACTCGTCCATAGTCTGGGTAAAAATTAGTATGATCGTCTCGTGTATTGAGCACATATTAAGAATTAGTATGTAGTGAAAGATGTGTACGTTTTCCTGTGTGCACAATTTGCCAATCAAACACCGTACACTATCGAATACACTGAAATCATCACAAACAGATAAACACAAATACGCACACAGGCGCTCAAGCACAACAACAACATATAGTATTCATACAGCGCTGAATCTTGATATAAATCAAATCAAAGCGCACACACACGTTAGCATTCATAACGCATTCAAACAAAAACGCAATACAAAGCAAACACACACGGATGACAGAAATGGAATACAGCAGAAACAGACCTAAAGGCACGAGAGAGAAGAGAAAGAAAGCGGAGCTTCAATGACGGGGGAACAGGTGTGTTTTGATGTTAGATTTGAAAGCAGAGAGGGTCAGTCGCTGACGGAGGTAAAGAGGAAGTTTGTTCCAGGAGGTCGGTCCTGAGACAGCAAAAGAGCGCCGACCAACAGTTGAAAGCTTATACCTAGGGATCTGGAAATAAAGTGGGTCAGAAACTGAACGTAGTGTGCGAGCTGGGTTATAAATGGAAATATTGTCGCAGACACACAACCGTCTATAAGGGTCTCTGACCGATTGGACGCTAATCTCATCACCATTCAAACACACACACACACACTCACACCACACACACACACACACACACACACACACACACACACACACACACACACACACACATAGAAACGTTAAGACTCAGTTACTTGGGGATGTAGGCTACCCTGACCAAGGGAATTTCCATTATAAACACATTTTAGTCTAGCCCCTCCAGAAAAATACCTACGTTCCTTGCTCTGTGGAAGTAATGTTCGGAAACAGCAGACGGATGTATGACACTCACCACACAGGCAGAAGGGTCCCAAATCTCTCTGGTATCATCCCACACCCTGCAGGTGTCAGAGAAGCCCATGTACAGGTAGTAGAACGTGCCGTTGGTGCTGCCAGTCCCGCCACCACTGTCGCCTGTGAGCCCAGGAACACAGCAACATGTAGATCACTTCAATTTTAAGGGAGTGTCACATTAGACCAACATGATTTTATTTCAAGTTGTAGTACTGTATCCAAACTTGATTGAGAATGTGAATGTGGTCTATGTTTCTTCTTAGAATTTTCATATTGTAGGCCT
>JAGGCT020002863.1:7500-10000 GCA_017654935.2 Phymorhynchus buccinoides | reverse complement strand
GGTGACAGAGCTACCAGGTGCATGCGAGAGGAAGCATCGTCGGACAAGGCCTTAAGAGACCAGGAATTCTTGACACTATCTGCGATTGAGAAGCAAGCGTAAGCAAAGATGTGGACTAGGTTACTTTCAATTTGCGCGAACAAACTAACAGCGCGAATACTTTCCGCATACAAATTGCGCGAATGTCTGATGGCCAAATAGCGCGAACCCCTTTCCCTTTGTGTGTGTGTGTGTGTGTGTGTGTGTGTGTGTGAGTGAGTGAGTGAGTGAGTGAGTGAGTGAGCGTGCGTGCGTGCGTGCGTGCGTGCGTGCGTGCGTGCGTGCGTGCGTGCGTGCGTGTGTGTGTGCGTGCGTGCGTAACTTAGGACACATTGTCAGACCCACCAAAGACCGACAATACCGTCACAAGGGCAAAAACCACAGAAAACGTTCGGCAAGTGTTACGCACTGTGATTACATTTTGTCATACAAGAGTTGCAGGTTTAGTATTTCCACACATTAATTTTTCCAACTGATAAATGGAAATACTTACACACAAAAAAGAGTAACCAATTACCGTATTATAATGATAGCCATGCTCAACTAAACGATCTAAAGATTAGGTTTAGCATTATAATAACTGCCCATTCCCACTCCACATTCTCTTTTTATCATTTGCTGAAAACTTCCGCATGAAAATATGACAAAATATTATAAAAGGGTTATTGATTAAAACAGGTAGATAGCATCTGAATAACAGACCTGTTTAGCATCTGAAGATAGACAGACAAACACCATGGGGCATGAATTAATACGTTTTTGTAAGGCATGTCAGTTTATTATTATTAACGGTAGATCAGGTAGAGATCATGGTAAAGGTAAACTGACTTACAAGAATGCGTCTGTGGTGGATTACGCTGTTGTGTCATTTGATTTGTTTGATCGTGTTGCAGACTTTTGTGTGCATGATTTTAATGAATTATTTTCAGACATCCATTGCCCTATTACTGTACAGTTTGTAATTTCATCAACTAATAGAAGAGAGAAACCAGTACAAGTTCCTAATGCCAATGATTCCAACTCCTATTACGTAAAATGGAATGACGCCTTGAAAACAAATTTTGTTGATGATTTAGATGTTAAAATGTTTTACATCAACAGAGTCTGCACTTGATGATTTGCTTATAAATCCAGAGATTATTACTTTAAATACTGTTGATAATATAGTTGGCAGAGTTAATGAGATTTTACTTAAAAGTGCAAATACACTAGATATGCTGAAAAAGAAAAAGAACAGTGCTAACCAGCCTAAAAAGAAAACAAACAATAAACCATGGTTTAACGTAGACTGTAAGGTTAAAAGAAATAATTATTCACGTTGTAGGAGAAGAAGTCTACTTATGAAAAATGATTTGTTTTTTAAGGCACAAAGAGACCATGCTGCTAAGGCATATAAGAAAACGGTTAGAAAGCAAGAGAGAGAATATAATCACGAAATGGCAAAACAATTGCGACAATTGCAGTCAAAAGATCCAAAGGCTTATTGGAACATTTTAAACCGAAAAAGGAGAAAACCTAATCCTAAGCAACCCAGTTGCCAAGCTTTTTTTTTATCTATTTAAAAATATGAATACAGTAGGCGAAGATGAAGCTGATCAAGCTTTTGGTAATGACTTTAATAATGATAACACGAATGCCTTTTTGGATAATGTAATTACTGAAAATGAGATTATACATTGCATAAACAAGCTAAAGAATAATAAGGCCTGGGGACTAGATAATATTATAAATGAATTCCTGCAATATTCAGCAGTAAAAATGCTTAGTTTGCATGTTAAATGATTTAACCTTGTGCTAATTACTGGTAAAGTACCATCTGACTGGGTTATTGGAGTTATACATCCTATATTTAAAAAATAAAGGATGCCCTGCAGATTCCACTAACTATCGAGGTATAACTATATTGTCATGCTTTGGAAAATTGTTTACAAGTATCCTGAATGAACGCTTAAATGTGTTCATTGAGACATTTGGTTTGATTGGTATGGAACAAGCTGGCTTTAGAAGTAACTTTTCAACACTCGACCATGGCGTGATTGATATTTTGCTGTTTAAGAAAAAACGATTACATTGTGCATTTTTAGACTACGAAAAGGCATTTGATAAAGTAAATAGGTCGTTTCTGTGGCAGAAACTGATAAATAGTGGAATTAACGGCAAAATATTAAGAGTAATGCAAAATATGTACTCTCAAGCTAAATCGTGTGTAACTGTTAATGGGGAATTTTCTGATTTGTTTTCGTTAGATGTTGGTGTGAGACAAGGAGAGAATTTGTCACCTGTAATGTTTGCCATGTTTTGGAATGATATGAAAGAGTTTATGTCTGGTGATATGACTGGCCTTGTTACTGTTGCAAGGGAAGCAAATGAAGCAGGCATCAGTGAATCTGAAGTAGACATTTTGTTAAAATTGTTTTTATTACTGTATGCAGACGACACTGTCATTTTTTCTGAAACTTCA
>JAGGCT020002863.1:0-2500 GCA_017654935.2 Phymorhynchus buccinoides | reverse complement strand
GACAGCTCTTGGTGAGTTTGTCGTCTGCTAGATCTAGACTAATTTAAATTTAATTGATGTAAACCTTAGGCCTCAACTTATTTCTCCAGAAATCTTTGCTACGCTTTGCGAAACATACACAGGTGATTGTCACTGTTATTGTACACAGAATGGCTAAACAAAAATGCATATAATCTTTTATTTTCCCATAAGTTTTAGCATGCTTCTCTTACTTCGGTAGCCACTGTTTATCTTGGTGACAAAGACTGCTGTATTACTACGCCATTGATGTCGATTCAGAACAAACTGCAATGTTTCATAAAGCATGATAGTTAGATAACTTAGAAACAGTGATTTGATGCAATTTTACTTCTTATTTTTTGTGTTGATGAGATGCTTTTTGTAAAGGGCGTGGTTTTTTTCCAAGACGTCACTACGCACGCAATCACTGTAAGTACAATATCGAAAGGAGCTAAATGCGCAAAAGAAAATAGTGCTTACTTTAATTAGCGATTTACTCTGTTTCCCCCCATTTAATTTTGGTTAAAACTTTCTAGGATTGTTAAGTATGCTTACGAAAATTCGAAACAATTGAAATAGCTTTAAAAGCAATTAGTTTACGCCGTAAGCATACCTTCATACTTTTATTCCTCCACTAATGCTCAAGTAGACCCAACACGTGAATTTCACATCGTCCAAAACGCACCGCATTCAGGTCCGAATCGTATGTACTGTAGGCCACTGCAACTAGGGTTATTAACGCCCTTGAAGGCAAGAGTTAAGCCCTTGTTGATCAGTATCCACAAAGGCATTGTCTCTTGCAAAAGGCAGCCATTAAGTGGCCTCAAATAGGGTTATTGGCGAGAGTTATTCCCTTGTTTGGTCAGTACTCAACCATCTTCCCCAACCCACCAAGAGCATTCACTCACGCAAATTGCAAAATGTGTTCTTTGCAGTAGCCAATCAGCAACTTAGGACGCGGATTTGACCGCCAGGGGGACAATCAAACCAGTAGGGGCTTAGCGCATGATATTCTTAGTTGGGCGTAGTATGTGTGTGTGTGAGAGAGAGAGAGAGAGAGAGAGAGAGAGAGAGAGAGAGAGAGAGAGAGAGAGAGAGAGAGAGAGAGGAGGGACTGGTTTGATTGCCCCCTGGTGGCCAAATCCGCGTCCTAAGTTGACCATAGTAGGCCCTACTTTTTTCTTTCTTCTTTTTCTTAAACCCTCCACTGTCCCCGCCTTTCTTCTCATGTTCTTTTCTTCTTCTTTTGTTTTTTTAGGCGGCTTTTCATTATTTTTTTATTAACACATTTTCTCTCAAGGCCCTACTTTGCATTCCCCCAGCATCGGAGTTCACCGCGTACCGCATTGATGCGTTCATTCTCATCGTCCTGCTGGGCGAGGGCGGCAACGCCCATGAGGAAGATCTGCTCCTCCTCCCCCATGGTGCTGGAGTTGTACAGCAGTTCCCCTCCCACTGCCAGGTCGTACGCAGGGAGGCCGTTGGTCAGGACTTCGTCCAGCACGGACAGCAGGCCTGAAATGTGCAGGCACATACAAACGCGCGGTGCACGAGCACACAAATAGACACACGTAGGGTAAGACGGGGTAAAACGCCCATGTTCGGGTAAGAAGCCCATGCCAATTATCTCATGAAATGAAGCAAATTTCAGTCACATTTTGCTCATGAGACGAGTGTTAATTAATGTTTAGCATTCGTCTCATGTGCAAATTTGACTGCAATTTTCTTTAATTTCATAAACTAATTGGCATGGGCTTCTTACCCGCCCATGGGCTTTTTACCCCGTCTTCCCCTACACGGAACAGTGAAGAAATAAAGCATCACTGAGCATTGTCCCGATTCTAAAGTATGAAAATGAAAAAGTGATTGGGCAGGTCAAAGGAATCGCGTGACCGGAAGCTAAGGGGAGTAACCGGGCTTCCGGGTAATCGGAGTAGCGGTCCTTTGCTACTTTCGTTTTTATATGCTGTGGCATTTGGTTTACAACTGATGTTTCATGCTAATTGTTTTGAGTGTTGGTCAGCATGGTTAGAATAGATCGATGCCTTAGAGCCAAAACGGACTATCTTTAGATAGTCCATTGACTTTTATGGAACTTACTGCGAACACTAATAACTTGCAATAAATAAGACTGGAAAAAGATAAAACGGGGATTATGCTATTTCTATTTTTTTCAGTCTTTTTTTTACACAAAGTTTAAGACAATGTACCATCTGTTTGGACTTAAATACATCGTTCCCCCCCCCCCCCCCCCCCCCCTAATTGCTTACTAATATGATCTGTATCAGTGCACAGAGAGCAAAGTAGCTACACAGCAACACATTCCAAAATGCTAGCCCAATAATTTAAACAAGGAGAATAAAACAAAGAAACAGAAACACCCGAAGATGCTGACGGGAGCCAGAGACACACCCGCCCCACCAGCGCTGCCCTATCAGCACAAGAGCTCCTCCGAAGTCGGAGTGTGGCCGCCACGTGGCTGGGTAATGAGAAACGTTCA
>JAGGCT020002862.1:12500-27500 GCA_017654935.2 Phymorhynchus buccinoides | reverse complement strand
TCCAGTTGTCAACTACTCTTTTCATAAAGTGCTCAACTATATATTATCGATGGCTTAGAGTCAAAGCGGACTATCTTTAGATAGTCCATTGACTTATTGTTGATGTTCTTGCAAAAACTAAGCACTTGTATTAAAAATGACTGCAAAACTTAATATACAATGGGGATTACTTTGTTTATATTTCCGCAGTCTTTTTTTCATACACGTTATTAGCTATATCAATAATTTCAATAATACGTCAATGGACTAGTCCGTTTTGACTCCAAGCCATCACTATATACGCTCACCGGGACAAACCCAAACGAATAATAGGGCCTACACACGCACGTACAACCAGTAGTTTCCATTCTACAGCCAAAAGGTTACTGGTTCTTGAGTATGTTTTCCAGTTGTCAACTACTCTTTTCAATAAAGTGCTCAACTATATAATATTATACGCTCACCGGAAAAACAAAAAACAAATAACACACACGCACCTACGACCAGTAGTTTTCATTATACAGCCACAAGGTTACTGGTTCTTGAGTATGTTTTCCAGTGGTCAACTACTCTTTTCAATAAAGTGCTCAACTATATAATATTATACGCTCACCGGAAAAACAAAAAACAAATAATACACACGCACGTACGACTAGTAGTT
Source organism: Phymorhynchus buccinoides (assembly GCA_017654935.2). Taxonomy (NCBI): domain Eukaryota; kingdom Metazoa; phylum Mollusca; class Gastropoda; order Neogastropoda; family Raphitomidae; genus Phymorhynchus; species Phymorhynchus buccinoides. Next base: position 26,860 of record JAGGCT020002862.1, on the reverse strand, counting down.
TTCATACCACAGCCACAAGGTAAACACACAAAAAATTAAAGTCAAGGTCAACAACCTTAACAAAATGTCTCCCATTGCATTGCATTCCTCGGTTCATGCCAATCTAGAAAGGTTAGGTACATCATAGTCACAGAGGCGTCTCTGTGAAATTCAGGTTGCTCCCACCTGGAGAGCGCGTTGCAGCCAGAGGTGTGCCACACATTTTGGGGGGTTTTGGGCATGCGATTTTTGTGACTGATGAGGAAGGAAGGGTGGGGGGTAAATTTTGACCAAAATGACAACTTTTTCGTTGCCACTGGGTTTCACATGTGCTAAGTGCATGAGCACACGGGACCTCGGTTTATCGTCTCATCCGAAAGACTCCACGTTCAGACCGCAAGGCCTAGTGCAAAGTGAGAGGAAAAATCCCCTGTACCCAGGTTCGAACTCGGGTTTACTTGACAGGAAGCGAACGCGCTACCACTGTGCCACTCTGCAATATATTATTATGGTTATATGGGTCTACGACTAATATGTGTGTTTAACTGAGAACAACAAGGTCAAAGGTCGTCAAGCTTCAAAAGTCCTACCCTGGGTGATGCTGATCAAAAGTATATATGCCTGGCAGCAACTCCCAAAAATGAAAAAGAAAACCTGAAAGGCAGGTCCAGGGGCCACCCAGTGCCCGGCGGGGTACAGGGGCAGAGCCCTGTTTGAAGATTCAGGGGGGCAACGCACGAGAGAGATATAACGAGACAGACAGTTACAATGATGCACAGAGACATTTCGAATCCAATAAGCATTGTAAAATTATTACATTGCCTTTGAAAACAATAATATGGCGTCACCGTGTTTTTAAAAAAAAAAATTCCCGAGAGACTTCCAGGATAGAACAACCAAGGTCAAAACGCCCTAAATCGCTTGTGGTTGATTTCTTTTTTGTGTGTGTGAATTAAAACAAATACTAAGTTCAGTTTCTGGTAAAATGTAAAGAAACTGAAATCAGTGTAAAACTGAAATAGTTGCACCCATGTATGTGGCAATGTCGATGTAAGCCCAGTGGAGTTTGTTCTTTAGCTTCCACTCAAAGAGACAATGTCAAAAGTCCAGGTCATTAATGTAACCAATACTTTGGCATTACGCCAGTCTACTAACCTATCAAATGTTAATGTGCAACACAAATGTGAAAGATAAGGCTAAAACAACCAATAGATGTGAATCACGTGAAGCCACCTTAAGCAAAAAGAAAGCTGATGATGCTATTTGGTTTTATTCCAAGAAGAATGATAGTACCTTCGAGCAATTAACTCTCAAATTGATAGAACCTTTTCAGAACGTTTTTCCTGGCATGTTTCTTACCACATGTAGCTCAGAGACACCCTTAGTGCACTGGATTGATAGAATCTTTTCAGAACGTGTGTCCATGCATGCTTCTTACCACATGTAGCTCAGAGACACCCTCAGTGCACTGGATTGATAGAATCTCTTCAGAACGTGTGTCCATGCATGTTTCTTACCACATGTAGCTCAGAGACACCCTCAGTGCACTGGATTGATAGAATCTCTTCAGAACGTGTGTCCATGCATGTTTCTTACCACATGTAGCTCAGAGACACCCTCAGTGCACTGGATTGATAGAATCTCTTCAGAACGTGTGTCCATGCATGTTTCTTACCACATGTAGCTCAGAGACACCCTCAGTGCACTGGATTGATAGAATCTCTTCAGAACGTGTGTCCATGCATGCTTCTTACCACATGTAGCTCAGAGACACCCTCAGTGCACTGGATTGATAGAATCTCTTCAGAACGTGTGTCCATGCATGTTTCTTACCACATGTAGCTCAGAGACACCCTCAGTGCACTGGATTGATAGAATCTCTTCAGAACGTGTGTCCATGCATGTTTCTTACCACATGTAGCTCAGAGACACCCTCAGTGCACTGGATTGATAGAATCTCTTCAGAACGTGTGTCCATGCATGTTTCTTACCACATGTAGCTCAGAGACACCCTCAGTGCACTGGATTGATAGAATCTCTTCAGAACGTGTGTCCATGCATGCTTCTTACCACATGTAGCTCAGAGACACCCTCAGTGCACTGGATTGATAGAATCTCTTCAGAACGTGTGTCCATGCATGCTTCTTACAACATGTAGCTCAGAGACACCCTCAGTGCACTGGATTGATAGAATCTCTTCAGAACGTGTGTCCATGCATGCTTCTTACCACATGTAGCTCAGAGACACCCTCAGTGCACTGGATTGATAGAATCTCTTCAGAACGTGTGTCCATGCATGCTTCTTACAACATGTAGCATGTAGCTCAGAGACACCCTGTAGTCAGAGACACTGGATTGATATAAATCTCTTCAGAACGTGTGTCCTTGCATGCTTCTTACAACATGTAGCTCAGAGACACCCTCAGTGCACTGGATTGATAGAATCTCTTCAGAACGTGTGTCCTTGCATGCTTCTTACCACATGTAGCTCAGAGACACCCTCAGTGCACTGGATTGATAGAATCTCTTCAGAACGTGTGTCCTTGCATGCTTCTTACCACATGTAGCTCAGAGACACCCTCATTGCACTGGATTGATAGAATCTCTTCAGAACGTTTTTCCTGGCATGTTTCTTACCACATGTGTAGCTCTAACGCCCTCGGTGAATTGACAGAACCTCTTCAGAACCTTTTTTCATGGCAAGTTTCTTACCATAGATTCCACTGTGCAGCTCAAACACCCTCAGTGCACTGAATTGATGGAACCTCTTCACAACCTCTGACCTGGCAAGTTTCTTACCACAGATTCCACTGTGCAGCTCAGACACCCTCAGTGAATTGATAGAACCTCTACAGAGCCTTTTTTCCTGGCAAGTTTCTTACCACAGATAGATTCCACTGTGCAGCTCAGAGACACCCTCAGTGATTTGATAGAACCTCTTCAGAGCCTTTTTTCCTGGCAAGTTTCTTACCATAGATTCCACTGAATAACTGAGAGACACCCTCAGTGCACTGAATTGATAGAACCTCTTCAGTGTGTTTCCCTGGCAAGTTTCTTACCACAGATTCCACTGTGCTGCTCAGAGACACCCTCAGTGATTTGATAGAACCTCTTCAGTGTGTTTCCTTGGCAAAGTTTCTTACCACATATTCCAATGTGCAGCTCAGAGACACCACCAGTGATTTGATAGAACCTCTGCAGAGCCTTTTCCCTGGCAAGTTTCTTACCACATATTCCACTGTGCAGCTCAGAGACGCCCTCAGTGATTTGACAGAACCTCTTCAGTGTGTTTCCCTGGCAAGTTTCTTACCACAGATTCCGCCGTGCAGCTCAGAGACACCCTCAGTGCACTGGCACCTGGCCTCGCAGTGAGCGCCAGCCACACATTCCCTGCTATATCTGCACAGCTCTCCGGGACCGTACTCTGATAGTACATATAATACATACAACATACATAAGTGTATCGATGGGGGGGGGGGGGGGGAACACACCTGAAAATGTCATTTTTTCCACAAGATATAACAATTTCTCATTTTAAAGTATACAACTATACACAAATTGTATTTTTTTTAAAGATGGAGAGATTGAGCAGCATCGCGACCATGGCTGACAAGGCATCAGCCACATTGCTTAGTGTTATTTGCGTTGAAAGTAATCACTTTTCCATCCCAGTGCTGCCCACTTCTTCAACCACTGCCCTTTCAAGTCTTGAACTGTGCTCACTGACTTCAAATATAAAAAAGCCTTCCAGTCAACTTTTTCCTGCATTCCCAGTCGAAGTGTTTATGACACGAAACGTCGGTTGCCCCCCCTCTCAGGTACTTTTCCCTTCACCTTGTTTTTTTACCTATTCATTTCAAAAGTACAGCAGTCACTACTTCATCGTTTTTAAAACATGTTAGTAATGGTAAAAACAATATATATAAAATAACTCTTCGGCTGCACACCTTTGATAAACATAATACAAAGCATACACCATATATTACATGATACAGTGGAACCTCCATTATAAGACCTCCCATTAGAAGATTCCCTCCCACATCAGACCTTCTTCTCTAAGACATTGCCCTTCTTGTAAGTAATAATATTACACCCCCCCCCCCCCCCCCCCCCTATAAAACCCCTCCCTAACAAGACCTCATTTTGGATGATTTTTGAAGGTCGTATAAGAGAGGTTCCACTGTAATTATATAGCTGACAGAGGTCATGTTGTAGTGAGAGCCAGTCACACATTCCCTACTATCTCTGCACAGCTCCCCAGGACTCTACTCTGTGAAGTCAGATACTGATGATAATGATGATGATGATGATGATGATGATGATATCAAACTCCGAAAGAGTACTGCTTCGTATTGAAGCACCTTACACTGAACCGTAAGTGGTGCTAAGGCTCTAGTACCACCTAAGCCGAGGCACGTTTATATCATTTTTGTTATAAAAAAAAAATGTTATGACCTTTTTTTAATTTTATGTAACTGGCTTTATATTGAGAAAATACACTGGAATTGATGTAGAAGGGCTTAAACTTTGCAAAAAGTATTTTCAACTGTGTTTAGAGTTGAAAATACAGAATGCTCATGAAATGTTCTTGTAATGTGGTTTGCAAATTATATCTGAAAAGCGTATTGAGAAAAAAACTGCAAATTTTTGCACACTTGTTTTGTACACTAGAGCCTGTTGCACGAACCTCAAATCTGGCACCCCTTGTGCAATTAAACTTTTTTTTTTAATTTGTATATTTTTTTCATCTTATTTTCTTGTCATGCGAGCAACCGTAGGAAACTATATAACAGACCTACCTGCTTTCTATTTGGTTAATGCAACAAAACTGTTCATTTTGTTTATTTGGGTGAAATTTGAAAGCTCTCCAATGATTAGATTTGTGTCAATCAGTGTCAAAGTAAATAAAGCAATTTTCCTGTCCGCGGCGTGAACATTCTGTATTTTCGCTTCTAAGCACACCTAAAAAATATTTTCTGCAAACTTTCAATCCTTCTACATCAATTAAAATGTATTTTCTCAATATAAAGCCAATTACATAAAAATAAAACAATAAAAAGGCCATATAACAAAAACGTGCATCAGCTTAGGTGGTGCTGGTGCCTTGACTGAGACTGGTGACACTCGCAAAAAAATGCACACAAGGACTCTACTGTCTACACTAGTTTACTGAATGCGTGTCTATGTGAATCTGTACTGTCTGCTTGTCTGAATGTAGTGTTTATCTATCTTTGTTTGCATATAATACGAAAATCAGGCATAACGAAGGTACTCACTGCATCGTTCCAAAACGTCGCAGTTGGTTCCATTTCTACAGACTTCAGGGATATTCGCGCAGCTTCCGTCGACATCGCGACCTAAACAACAGTACAAAACTGCTACAATACAACACACTACTGCTGTATTATCTTCTTATTCTTCTTCGTTCCCAGGCCATATGGCCATATTAATGATTAAGGTAGTATGTGTCCGGCTTTCAGTTTTCACTGGTCTCCCCGCTGTGTACATCCGACACATTCCGATTTCGGAGGAGCTCAAAGGAGAAACTTTTCTAGGAATTTTTGTTGTTGAAAAATGACAGGAGAATGGGCCAATATCAGTCAGAAAGATAGTAGATGGAAAAAAGCAAAGGGAAAAGGCAGAGTCAATGAGAGTGGCAGATTAGAGATTAGAGGAAGTTACAAGCACAGAACTTCCAGAAGGTGGGGGAATTATTCTTACAAAAGACCCCCCCAGTATCCCCACACAGGGAGAGACTCGTGGAGGGGGCGAGGGTCGTCCAGCTCCCCGCATGGAAGCACGAGGCATCCACCCACTGCCCCACTGCTGTATTATCATTATGATAACACTCTGCTACAGTACAACACTCTACTGCTCTAGTATCATTATGAATATACACACTGCTAGCTACAATACTGTCACAAAAGTGACTTTTTATATTTTGTTGCTTAGTATAGGTGTAGCCATGTCTTTGAGCGTGTGTGCCTGTGCTTGCGGTTTGGTGGAGATACTCGTGTCGTTTGATTGGATGACAAAGTTGGGCGGGAGAATGGCTAGAAAGTTGGTGAGGAGACTGAAGTTAGTGAGTGAGGGACCGCCAGGCAGGCTGGGTGTGTTTGTGAATGCGAGTTCCTTTCTAGTAGGGTAATCATTGTTTTGTTTCGTTATTAATTCTTTTAGTTAGACTAATCATTTAATTTATTTTGTTTTCACAATATCATTTTATTGTTACGTGCACACTATTTCTTATATTCAAAGATTACAATTATCATCCTGTTCGTATTTCATGCCTCTGATTTTTATTTGGAAGACTGATTCACTGGGTAACTGCATCGACCACGCTCCTCACTTTCCTCCTCCTCCCCCTCCTCCTCCCCCCTCCTCCTACTACTGCTGCTGTTGTTGCTACTACTACTACTACTACTACTACTACTACTACTACTACTACTACTACTACTACTACTACTACTACTACTACTACTACTACTACTACTACTACTACTACTACTACTACTACTACTACTACTACTACTACTACTACTACTACTACTACTACTACTACTACTACTACTACTACTACTACTACTACTACTACTACTACTACTACTACTACTATGGTAAGGGCCCCAAATGTCCAGACACAAACTAGATCTGCCAAAAGCTTCAAAATAAATGATGCGACACAAATGTCAAAAACTATACTGAGTAGACAATTAACAATGTTCTATATTCCTGCTAATTTTGGTCTCATTATCTCCTCCTAAAAAATCAACAGTTATTCGACTTTTACAAACATCAAAAGTTTCCGACATCAGGCACCCCGAGGTCCAAAGTTCAGACAGTGACATCTACCCATGGAAAGCTTCAAATTAAAGCAAATCAACGACTAGTTGATATCGAACCAGAAGCACATAGCATCATCATCATCGTTATCATCGGCCTCATTTTCCATCAATCATAATATTTTAAAAAATGTCTCAAATTCTGTGGCTTTGCATGCCCTGCTCTCATGGTGACCTCAGTTTCGGTTTCCAATCCAGTCTATGCCTTGGTGCGTTCGGGTCAAAGTCATGGGGATCAGTGTGTTCTGGGGAGCTGTCGGTGGACGGTCGTGGTGGCTCCCTCGGAGGAGGACCTCACTCACGCTGGCTACGCGACTAAGAGAATAGTGTCGTCAGTAGGGGGCTTAGTAGGTGGTGTCCTGAACAGGCTCCACTGAACTCCACCGAAGTGACTCAGCAGAAGTGCAGTGTCTCCTCGGTTGGTTGCCTCCTGACGGCCTAACGTTGATTCGCTCCCCTTGGACTGCTAGTCTCGGATTCTGCAACTTGAACAAACCGGGCTGTAGCTGCGAATTGGGATTCGGAACGAGCGGCGTGGGAGCAACGCCACTGTACGGCCCAGAAGATGAGACAGCAACAAAAACCAAAAAACAAAAAGAAGCACTAAGAAACGAAGAAGATCTTTAATCGCCGCACTTTCATATTTTATTGTTTAGAAAATCATTCTTACTCTTGTCCAAACAAAAGACTCAAAATAGAACCAACATTACATATATTTCATTTGCATTGCGTCATTTAGGGCTAGAAGCTTGCACTTGGAAAAGTATTAACAGTTAATTTGTTAGAAGCCATGATGTTTTACTACATGATGTTTTACTGAACTTATATAATTATATCGCTGCATTGTTAGAAGGCATCATCTGGCCACAGTACTCCGCCGTTTAACAAAAACATACTGTCCGGAAATACTTGGGAAAAAACCTAAATGACCACTAGCAGGCATGAGATTCAGAAATTGTGATTTAGGCTGAAAAGCATCCGAAAAAGGCTGAAGACCCTGAAACTAAAGCCTTTTAGTAATCTAAGCCTTCAAAACAGCATTAAAAGTGGAATTGATATATTTAGTTCATTTTTAATCACTTGCAAGGGGTACTTCTATACTCACTTGGTCTCTTTTTGATCTCAAAAATGACATCTGGGGCCATCAAAAAGCCTGAAATCAGCCTAAAGGCTGAAACATCTCATGCCTAACTAGGATCAGTTGTACAGAAAATAACAAACAGTTTGGATTGTATCCCCTTTATTGATGATAAAGAACAAACGTTTCGAGCTGTAGCCCCGTCTTCAGTGTGACACGGAAGGAAGACAAAACAAAAGTGACAACCAGGTAGACAAAATAGAAAAACAGACTGAGTACTTAAAAAGATAGGCTGTCATTACCATCAAGACAGCAACTTTAATCTTTCTGTGTCAGTACCATCAAGACAGAAATGTTAATTTCCTTGCATCGTTACCATCAAGACAGAAATTTGTAAAGCCTTAATCAAGCTAATGTCATTAACATCAAGACATTAATTTCCAATCCTTTGTGTCATTACCATCAATGTTAAGTCTCAATGCGCTCTCCAAATCCGATGTTAAGCCTTCATAGGCTGCTACAACGTACTAAATCCGGATCCAGATGAGTAGAAATAACAAAAGAAACAACTGAGTAGGCCTACACATTAACCATGGGGAGAAAAAAAAGGAGCCTGGCGAATTGTAGGGGAATACAAACGACAAAGCTCAGACACTGAGAATGTGTTAACTCTGCATTTAAAAGACCTGTATAAATCCTCTGCACAAATAATTAAACAAGATAACTATAGAATATGATAAACACATACACATGCACGCGCATACACACACACACACACACATACGCACACACAGTGAATATACAAACATTTTGCTCGTGATTTAAACATAAAGTTGCGTGTCCGGACATTTGGGGTCTGCAACGAACACCTTTTGCAAGAGTGAATCCCCTTGGAGGGTGGGGGAAGATGGTTCAGTACTGACCAGACAGGGGGATAACTCTCTGCCACTAAATGGCTGCCTTTCGCAAGAGTGAATGCCCTTGTCAGTACTGACCAGCAAGAGCAATTACGCTCACTGTCAAGGGCGTTAATAACCCTAGTTGCAAAGGCCTATAGGAGCCGTCCGACATTTGGGTTCCTTCCCTTACTTACTACCTACAACTAATACAGTGGAACCTCCCTTATACGACCTTCAAAAATCATCCAAAATGAGGTCTAATAAGGGAGGTTGTTGCGGTACAAATTGTCGCCCCGGTACAAATTGTCACCCGGGTGACAATTGTACCGACCTTGGCGGTACAAATTGTCACCCAGGTACAAGTTGTCACCTGGGGTGACAATTTGTTCCGGAACGGGTGACAATTTGTACCGGGGTGACAATTTGTACCGCAACAGAGGTCATGTTAATACTTACAAAGAAGGGCAATGTCTCAGAGAAGTAGGTCTTATGTGGGAGGGAGTCTTATAATGGGAGGTCTTATACGGGAGGTTCCACTGTGCATGACAAGTACTTGTCTCGCCCTGCAGGTGGCTACTCACGGCATATGCCGTCATCGTCACACCTTGTCCCCAGCATGCAATTGCCGCTTCTTTCTCCGTCACAGGACTGTGTGGCGTTTACCGCTAGAGAGCAAAACAATGAACATTATTAATGCTAACTACATGATTGGCATGAAAACACACCGAGGGGGAAAAAGCCCCCAGCAGCATAACATGAAATGAATTGCATAGAAAACTTTGGGCAGGAAAGCAACCATTTTTTTTTTATAATTAGAGATAAATTCATACACAAAAACTATGATGAATAATGTACGCGCGCACAAACACACACACAGAGGCCAAACGTGCGAATGAACGTTGGAAACACACACACACGCACGCACGCACGCATGTACACACACACACACACACACACACACACACACACACACACACACACACACACACACATTGAATCCTGCACTGATTAATGATTATGCATTCGTGCTAGTTACCCTTACTTTCTTGTTCCAGAATCAAATACGTTCTAAAACTATCATTGAGCGCTTTAGTATAAGAGCTTCTATTACCTGAAACACTCGCAAAACTTGAAAACACGCAAATACACATTTGACTGATACATTAATTATTGTACACAGTTTTCTGAAATACAAACATAAAATAAACAAAAAATACTCTTTTTTTCAACTTTTCGAATTACGTTCCTAATGGTCGACTTTATTATTTGACCGCCAGGGGGCAGTCAATCCACTAGGGGCTTATCACGCGATTTTCTTTATCCTCAACTAAGAATATAGAGAGGATTAGCCCCACTCGAGCGTCATGCCACCTGGTTGGCAAAAGAGCCCGCTAAGTCGCCCATTTGGAACAGTATCCCGGATTCCGATGGCGAACAAGACAGCTGCTATTCCGAAGGGTTGGGAAAGAATTGAGGTTACAGTGGAGACACCTTGCCCAGGGTACATTTAGGACAACTAGCGTCATGGAAGGTCCCCAAAGGCCAATTAACTAATCCCCTCGGCTGCAGCACCAAGACTATGTGCAACTGACTACGAGTTTGCGAGTCATCGCCACTCGCCAAAGACGTCAATTCGGCGATTCCTCCTTGGCGGAGGTGCTGGAAGTCAGATTTTTTTGTTGTTGTGAAAGACAAGCCATATGCTTTCTCTTTTCTAATGGCCACCTGAGTCTGGTCAGGGCTCCCAGGGACCCCCATTTGGGGTTCTATGAAGCACTAATCTTCTAGAGGACCCTCTAAAAGAATATGCAGGGGGTCCCAGGGATGCACTAGAAAAATTCTTTTTAGCTTTCGCAATGCCACTGGGACCCTCTATCCCTCCTCTAGGACCCTCTATACTGTAAGTGAAGGAGTCCCTGTGACCCCTTGTTTTGCTGGACGATTGGGAACCCTGCGGGTTTGTTTGATTTTAGGCCAAATCGTGTGCAGGAAATGTCCACAATACAAGCCTTTATTTTATACAGCTTCAGTGTGCCAAAATGAGTTTCGAGAACAACAAAGGAAGTAGCTCACTCCCCACCCCTCCCTCGCCCACCCCTTCACAAATATGGCGGGTTTTCTGCCATTCAGGTGTGTATTATCATGCCTTTTAGCCAATTATTTTTTTTAAAAAGCGCAGATTGTTTTCATTCAAACGAGTAAGTAAGAAAAGGTTTATTCACCAAAAGAAGTGTTTTGACCAAGTTTCGTGATTGGCTCGGGTGCACTTTTAAGGCTGTGTCAGACCAATCGACATAGGCTAGAACACCAAGGCTACTACATAAAAAATGTTTATGCTATGCGATTGTTATGCGAGGATTGTCTTCAGCCGTGACAAGCTCCTAGAATAACATTATCAGTCTCCCAAATCCTCCGAAGTCGGAGTGTGGTTGGCGGGGGTTATCAAAAACGGTCACGCACGTCATGTTCTCATCCCTAGCTGGCGCATTTGCACCATGGTGTTCAAGTGCTTCGGCTGTTGGGATGATCCCTGGAGTCTTTTAGCCAGGGTCAACAACAACAACAACAACAACAACAGCAGTGTATGGTCAACCAATGCTAGCCATTTTGACAAGACACAAGCAAGGAATCTCACCACAGTTACCAGTCACGTCGCATACCAATCCATGGTTGCATGGAGCGAGGGTCTCATTGGGTGAGCAGAAGAATCCAGGACCAGCCACTTCAGGAGAAAAGAAAAACACACGCAAAATGGTTTGCCCAGTTCGTGAAAGAGCCAATTTATAGCTTGCACTTGAGAAAAGCAATCTGAATGAAAAATAGTTTTTTGTTCATTAGCACACATGGATCAAGAATGGGTTCAAGCGAATGAGAAATATCATCTGTAGATGAGCTAAAAATATTTTATTCAGACTTAATTTGACGAAACGTTTGATTCAACATGTGGCTCGGGCATGCCCCAGCTTAGCATCTGGTCGAGTTGGGGGGCAGGATAGGGGTGCAAATACAATGTAGAAAAGTGTGATACCATTGAATCAATCTTGGTCAATGCATGTGAGAATGGGGATTCAAAACTGTGATATACATTGTCCATTTAATAAATTGGGCAAAGCATTTTGCCCATTTCATGAAGTAGGCAATTTCACAGATTGTGCGTAACATATGCGTGGCATAGCTGATTTAATAAGTTAGTCGCTTTCTTTGAAGTAGATAGGGAAAGTTGGCTTTTGTAAAGATAATATTAAATCAGAATTTGAGAAAATATGTATGTGTGGTGTGTACTTTTGCGAGTAATTGTATATGTATAATGAGGCTACACGAACGTGTGCGTGCGTGCGTGCGTGCGTGCGTGCGTGCGTGCGTGTGTGTGTGTGTGTGTGTGTGTGTGTGTGTGTGTGTGTGTGTGGCTGCCTGTACGTGATTGCATGTTGATGTACAGACATGTGTGTATGTTGTTATGCACATTTTCCAACCAACTCTATGCTTTCCAGTTTCATGTCATACAAAATCTAAGGCAGCAGTGTATTACTCATAACACAGTAAGCTAGATGGGTGCAGAGGAGCTTACCTTAATTCTTTAAACCTTTCGCCGCCAGCCATTGTTTTAGCCGAAAAATACCATTAAACTTAACTGGGTAGAGAAAAAAAACATCTCTGCAATTTTGTGATTTCCTCTGTGACAGATATAACATTAGGCCTCTCATAGTGACACGCCACCACACAAAATTGGCAACGATTCGGTCAAGCGGTTCGGGAGATATGCTTGGGACAGAAAAACACAATTGTTAGACCCCTACCACTTTCAAAGCGTACCGATCTCCCTGACCTTGACCTTGACCTTCATCGGTATGCCATCATCAGAACGGCCATAAGCGAAAGTACATCCATGCCAAGTTTCAAGACTCTAGGATCGGCAAAAAGTTTGCGCGGATGCCTTCCTCTCATGGGGACACACCACCACACAAAATTTGAAGCGATTCGGTCAAGCGGTTCGGGAGATCCTTGGGACAGACAGAAAGGAACAAACAAACAAACAAAAAAAGGAAACAAACCCGAACGAAAACATACTTCTTTGCCGTCGTAGATCGGCAAAGGACAAAAAAGAAAAACGAACTGAAAGCCTACTTAGTTCAACCAGAGAGGTGGTTCAACCATTGCAGGTCCGTTTTGGTAAATCTCAGGACCCACAACAAAAAAACATTAATTCTTCTCCGTGAACACCCCCCACCGCACCCCACCCCCACCCCCAACCATCCCCCTGTCCCCTCTCCAGCCCCCCCCCCTGAACACCCCCCATCGCACCCCCACCGCACCCCCCCCCCAGCCCCCCAGCCCCCCCCCCCCCCCCCCCCCCCCCCCCCCCGCCCCCCCCCCCCCCCCCCCCCCCCCCCCCTACGCTCACAGCTCGCGCACGCGCTTGCCGTTAGTAAATCCGAGCTGCGTGTGGTGCTGCGAGCTGCGTGCTGCAAGCTGCGTGTGGGTAAAGTGTTGATTGAACTTAACGTCATTTTGTAAATCGGGTCATAGCGCGCGCATTTATGAACGGATGCTGTTGAAATTTTGCAACAAGATAGTCACTATCACCGGTCATGCCCGTTCCAAATTGCGAGACAATAAATTATCTGGTATGGTTACGCCGCGGTTTGTGAAAAGGTTAAGCGGCGGATATCGCGCGCGTTTATGAATCGATTCGCTTTCGGTTTGGCACATCGATAGTCCCCGTCACCGGTCATCTACCTTCGAAATTCGAAGGCAATCCGCCCAGAAATACCGGAGATACGGGCGCCGAGAGGCCGGCGGATACGCGTTTCGCGCATTTGCCAAACCGCGCAAATGACACGGCCGCCTTGGTTGCCGTTGCCATTGCCCCGTTAGGGCTCACAGCAAATTTGAAGCGATTCGGTCGAAAAACAGCGGAGTTATAAGGCTCGTTATGTGTTTCACACACACACACACACACACACACACACACACACACACACTTGCCTTTTTATTATATGATAAAGCTTTCAGAGACGCGCGTCATCATTTCAATCGCTGCTCGCGCGACAGAGACGGTTCAGTTGTTCTTTTTTCCCCTGCCAAGAACTTCGCAGCAACTAGCCTAGCACAGTCTAGACCCGATCCCTGGGATCGGTTGTTATGCCTTTAAGTGAGGTTCGACTATAATTTATATTATGATCGCACTCTACACTTTTGGCAGTTCCAAATTTCTCAACTTTCTTATTTTTTCCCTTCCGGAACAGGAAGCCGGAAATTGCATTTTCGGAACTCTGCGACCAATGAACTGTCTGATTTTCTGAGACAAATATAGACATACCGTGACATTAAAGCTCGCTGCACACGCTGCAACTTTGATACAACCCCTTTGCAATCCTGTGCTGAATCAACCACAGGTAGACTCAGAAATATTGTTCTAAAATGTATGCAGACTACTCATATGCAAACTAAAATGCCAAACTGGCAGAAAATAGTGTAGGCCTACAGGTCAAAACGATGGTCAGTACCAGAGTCCGATGTCGAGTAGGCCTATCTAAAAACTCGAACTGACAAAGAATACTA
>JAGGCT020002862.1:0-7500 GCA_017654935.2 Phymorhynchus buccinoides | reverse complement strand
AATTATGTTATTTGAAGCGTACAATTATTAGGACTACAACAATTATGTTATTTGAAGTGTACAATTATTAGGACTACAACAATTGTGTTATTTGAAGCGCCAATTATTAGGACTACAACAATTATGTTATTTGAAGTGTACAATTATTAGGACTACAACAATTATGTTATTTGAAGTGTACAATTATTAGGACTACAACAATTATGTTATTTGAAGCGTACAATTATTAGGACTACAACAATTATGTTATTTGAAGTGTACAATTATTAGGACTACAACAATTGTGTTATTTGAAGTGTACAATTATTAGGACTACAACGATTATGTTATTTGAAGTGTACAATTATTAGGACTACAACAATTGTGTTATTTGAAGCGTACAATTATTAGGACTACAACAATTATGTTCCCTGATGATCATAGGATAGCAGAGAGGACAGCTGCTATTTTGGATGGCTGGGCTACAATTTCTGCATAGTAAAGATGTCTTGGCCAAGGTACGTCTCCAAATAAAACTGCTCAGAATGGATCAGTTTAAGACTGATCAAATAGATCTATTCAGAATATTATGTTCTGGGGGTTCAGAAAACAAAGATATGCGACGGTGCATGGGAAAAAACCAGGCATAATGGAATTTTGGTATAAATTGAAATTTTAATTTTTCATATTGGTGCAAAGTTTCCTTGTTAATACGCAGAAAACTGAAATGAGTTATCGTGTCTAGTTTTCATTTTATAATTATTTGAAGTTTGGCATTCGAAATAGATGATTTGCAGAAATTGGGCACAGAATTAGAAGATACAACTTTGCCTCTTTGTTTCTATTGACTTGATTTAGAAAACAATCAAATAAACAAAGAAATCATTCAAAATTGTCTTTCATGTTGTGGATACTGGTAGAACACATACCAATAGACATCAATATGCCCTAAATAGAAAATTGATATTTCTGGGGTTGTAAGCTATTTTTGGATTTTGCTAAAAACATTCTGAGCGACTTAAATAGGTTTTTCCCATGCACCATCACATATAAAAAATAAACGTGCAAAAATCTATTGTATGCCAAGATCTATAATTATGCATAAGGAAGAAAAAAGATTCATGCACAGTCAAAAATTCTTTTGAAAGAGAAAACGACCTCGATGTGTAGAAACTTCAAAATATCTTGGGGGGTTTTCTTCACAGCTCGCTTGAAAGTGGCTAGGTCAAAATCTAACTTACTGTATTTCCCAACGATTTCGAGGGCGACTAAACTCGCAGGCAATTTCACCGAGTTGAATTTAGAGAGTTGAACTAGAGAGGTCAGGGTAACTCGGGCAGAACGAGCTCGGGCATTTTAGTAGTCTAGTATAGAGTACGGACAGTCGTGGCAAATGCCCTATTGTCGCCTGACGTCACGTGACCTCGCGGGATTATTGTGCTTAAGGGTGTACAGAATAACATTATCTTTGGTGGCGATAAAATTAAAAAATCACTGTCGATTATCACCATTGATTTTCACCCTTAAATTGCGCATAATTATGGAATTGCAGCTTTAAAGACCCCCCACGTCACGTGTCACATTCCCTCTTATGCTTGGAAGATTTCTTAAGATTTCTTACCAGCTATAAGAAGGCAAACCATGATTTTGACACGTGATGTGGTGGGTCTTTAACAACGGTTGTTTGGTTAATCACTTTGCTATTGCTTCTTGTGGGCATTCTCACACCAATACGGGAGATTTGTCAGCTGTCTTTTTTCCTGCTGGTAGTCATCACTGGTACTCACTGCATTTCTTGGTAGAAGATCCCTCTCTGGCACTGCACACCAGACCCTTCTGACACTGGGTGGAGCTGCACACCTCTCCAAAGTTCAGTTCTGTGTCATACAGAAACACAGAGAGAGAGAGAGAGAGAGAGAGAGAGAGAGAGAGAGAGAGAGAGAGAGAGAGAGAGAGAGAGAGAGAGAGACTCGAAATTATTTTTAATGAGGATAAACTGAGTAAGCATAAATAGCTGCTTCTTTTCATCAGGTCCTCTAAAATAATGACATATGAAGTGAATAAATAAATAAATTACAAAACAAACTCAAATGGTTCAAAAGTAGACAATGTAGCAAATCCAAAGAACAAGGACAACATGAAATATAAACCAACATTCTCACATTTCTTTTCACACACGTAAATCATAGTTAGACAAGTAATCAATTGACAATTTTACAATATCAGATAATAGGAGCATACGCTACAGACATGCGCACTTACTAGGATTGTAACATGCACAATAGATACGTTTAGAAAAGGGAAGAAATGAGCTGTTACAACCTTGAGAGAGAGAGAGAGAGAGAGAGAGAGAGAGAGAGAGAGAGAGAGAGAGAGAGAGAGAGAGAGAGAGAGAGAGAGAGAGAGAGATGATGTGACATTTTGTGTGCATGTCATGCACACATAAATACATATACATTCTCATGGGTACGCTGTTTCGACTGTCAAGCTGTCAACCAGTAACACGGTCGTGCCGACCCATACTTCGTGCATATAGAGGGACAAACATGCTTTTGTGGGTAAGAAACTGATTTTCAGTTAGGAGTGATGAAGTGATTGTATGGGCTGTGCATGCCCTGAACTTTACACACAGTACTCCCTTGATATTACAGGACATAGACCTGAAAGATTATGCGGCCTACCCTATGAAAAACGAGAAACGTTAACAAGCATTGAATGAATGTTTAAAGCTGACTCTCGCTATCCGGCTTTTAGTCGAAACAAAAATTAAACAATAATAATAATAATAATAATATTAAAAATAATAACAACATTATTATTACTACTACTACTACTACTAATAATAATAATAATAATAACAATAACAATAGTAAATAAATACAAAACAATCAGAAATATATATATCAAATACAAATCTAATACTTCACTATCGTCAACTAGATGTGGCTGTGTGTTGTCCTAACACAATCTGCAAGTATTGGCCGTTTTCCCACAACTGCCTGAGTGAGTTGGAATGAAATGTTGCAGTCGCCAATTCCTTTTGACCGGTTGTAGGAATTTCAGTCGACTTAACTTATGCATGTTTGGTTTCTACTCAACATATACCAAAATACCAAGCAATACCGCTCTATCGCAAATTCTGTTACCAGCACATTCACACTCATGCTAATCTTACCTACACCTATTATGTAAGGATGCAATTAGGCTATGTACATACTCTATCATTATATTTTAAACCCGTGTCAATACTCGATGGTGTAGAGTGGCACAGTGGTATCGCGTTCGCTTCGTGTCAAGTAAACCCGAGTTCGAACCTGGGTACAGGGGATTTTTCCTCTCATTCTGCACTAGGCCTTAACGGTCTGAACGTGGAGTCTTTCGGATGAGACGATAAACCGAGGTCCCGTGTGCCCATGCACTTAGCATACATTAAACCCAGTGGCAACGAAAAAGTTGTCATTTGATCGAAATTTACCCCCCCCCCCCCCTCCCTCATCAGTGACAAAAATCACATGCAAAAAAAAAACCAAAAAAAAAAATGGGTGGCGCGCCTCTGGCTGCGACGCGCTCTCCAGGTGGGAGCAACCCGAATTTCACAGAGACGCCTCTGTGACTACAAAGTACATAATACCTAATCATACCTAATATGTTGGCGTAATACAGTGGCTTCGACATTTAAATGATCAACTGCCCCGCACTCACTCGCAACCTCGATACCGACCGCCTTGATTACCAAAATATAGTCTACCTTTTATTTATTTATCAATCTTTTACCCAAAATATAATTCCCTAAATCTTAATTATCCGCAACTCCTTTGAACCCTGTCTCTATAATCTATCACCCCTCCCCCCACACACCCCCTCCCTTCCCACTTTTTTTATTTTCATTTTTTATTCTATCCAATTTTGGTGAAGGTCAAGATGTGCACTTAAATTTCTTTATCTTTTTTAAATGTCACATAAATGCCTGTGCCAGTGTTGGGTTTGTGCATGTTGTGCTTATTATTTTTAAATTTCTAATATCACATAATCATGAGTGCAACTACACAAAATTAAAAAAAAACCTGAAAGGCCGGGGTCCAGGGGTCTAATGTCCCCCTGCAGCTGAAGCAAAAGAAATATATGAAGGTATTTTAGTTTGCTTTTTCCACAATTTATACAAATGGTTTTTTTAAAGTATTTGAAAAATACAGTAAACACACAAAGATCTTGTTAGACAAAGTAAAAAAAAAAAAGAAACTTCCTTTTCTGGTAAACGTCAAAAACAGGAAATCCTTGTATACCAGGACAAGTTGCACCCATGCATATTTATGATGTGAAAAGACAAATTAAATTAAAGATTCATTCATTCATTCATTCATTCATCCGTGTATGGATGAACGCTACTCACTGCAAGTTTTGTCTTCACAGACAGAGCCATTACGACAGAACCTGGCTGTCTTGGGGGTGCAAGGCTGATTCACATCAGTTCCTTGGGGAATAAAATATAGGAAACAGATTGGCGTCATACGAAAGACTGGTCATTCTGTCTCTTATTATGCACACTACTCTTGCAATGACTGTCTGGTCAACATCTTTTACAGACAGATATTGCAGATTGACAATTACATTTCCATCACTCCTGCAGTGATTCTCGGGTCAAGATCTTCTACAGATTAACATTTCGGGTTTGACATTTACATTTACACGACTCCATAATAATGACTATTGCTGCAAGGCATAACAAGGTGGTCATCCACATTTTCATTAGTACAACAAGGTCTAGTAGACAGGGGGCACGCACTGGATCACGACTCCATAATGATGACTATTGTGCAAGGCATAACAAGGTGGTCATCCACATCTTCATTAGTACAACAAGGTCTAGTAGACAGGGGGCACGCACTGGATCATGACTCTATGATAATGACTAGTGTACAAGGCATAACAAGGTGGTCATCCACATTCATTAGTACAACAAGGTCTAGTAGACAGGGGGCACGCACTGGATCATGACTCCATAATAATGACCATTGTGCAAGGCATAACAAGGTGGCCATCCACATTTTCATTACAACAAGGCATAACAAGGTGGCCATCCACATTTTCATTACTACAACAAGGCATAACAAGGTGGCCATCCACATTTTCATTACAACAAGGCATAACAAGGTGGCCATCCACATTTTCATTACTACAACAAGGCATAACAAGGTGGCCATCCACATTTTCATTACTACAAGGCATAACAAGGTGGCCATCCACATTTTCATTACAACAAGGCATAACAAGGTGGCCATCCACATTTTCATACTACAACAAGGCATAACAAGGTGGCCATCCACATTTTCATTACTAACAAGGCATAACAAGGTGGCCATCCACATTTTCATTACTACAAGGCATAACAAGGTGGCCATCCACATTTTCAAGGCATAACAAGGTGGCCATCCACATTTTCATTACTACAAGGCATAACAAGGTGGTGGCCATCCACATTTTCATTACTACAAGGCATAACAAGGTGGCCATCCACATTTTCATTACTAACAAGGCATAACAAGGCATAACAAGGTGGCCATCCACATTTTCATTACTACAAGGCATAACAAGGTGGCCATCCACATTTTCATTACTACAAGGCATAACAAGGTGGCCATCCACATTTTCATTACTACAAGGCATAACAAGGTGGCCATCCACATTTTCATTACTACAACAAGGCATACCAAGGTGGCCATCCACATTTTCATTACTACACAAGGCATAGGTGGCCATCCACATTTTCATTACTACAAGGCATAACAAGGTGGCCATCCACATTTTCATTACTACAAGGCATAACAAGGTGGCCATCCACATTTTCATTACACATTTTCATTACTACAAGGCATAACAAGGTGGCCATCCACATTTTCATTACTACAAGGCATAACAAGGTGGCCATCCACATTTTCATTACTACAAGGCATAACAAGGTGGCCATCCACATTTTCATTACTAACAAGGCATAACAAGGTGGCCATCCACATTTTCATTACTACAAGGCATAACAAGGTGGCCATCCACATTTTCATTACTACAAGGCATAACAAGGTGGCCATCCACATTTTCATTACTAACAAGGCATAACAAGGTGGCCATCCACATTTTCATTACTACAAGGCATAACAAGGTGGCCATCCACATTTTCATTACTACAAGGCATAACAAGGTGGCCATCCACATTTTCATTACTACAACAAGGCATAACAAGGTGGCCATCCACATTTTCATTACTACAAGGCATAACAAGGTGGCCATCCACATTTTCATTACTACAACAAGGCATAACAAGGTGGCCATCCACATTTTCATTACTACAAGGCATAACAAGGTGGCCATCCACATTTTCATTACTACAACAAGGCATAACAAGGTGGCCATCCACATTTTCATTACTACAAGGCATAACAAGGTGGCCATCCACATTTTCATTACTACAAGGCATAACAAGGTGGCCATCCACATTTTCATTACTACAAGGCATAACAAGGTGGCCATCCACATTTTCATTACTACAACAAGGCATAACAAGGTGGCCATCCACATTTTCATTACTACAACAAGGCATAACAAGGTGGCCATCCACATTTTCATTACTACAAGGCATAACAAGGTGGCCATCCACATTTTCATTACTACAAGGGCATAACAAGGTGGCCATCCACATTTTCATTACTACAACAAGGCATAACAAGGTGGCCATCCACATTTTCATTACTACAAGGCATAACAAGGTGGCCATCCACATTTTCATTACTACAAGGCATAACAAGGTGGCCATCCACATTTTCATTACTACAACAAGGCATAACAAGGTGGCCATCCACATTTTCATTACTACAACAAGGCATAACAAGGTGGCCATCCACATTTTCATTACTACAAGGCATAACAAGGTGGCCATCCACATTTTCACATAACAAGGCATAACAAGGTGGCCATCCACATTTTCATTACAACAAGGCATAACAAGGTGGCCATCCACATTTTCATTACACAACAAGGCATAACAAGGTGGCCATCCACATTTTCATTACTACAAGGCATAACAAGGTGGCCATCCACATTTTCATTACAACAAGGCATAACAAGGTGGCCATCCACATTTTCATTACACAACAAGGCATAACAAGGTGGCCATCCACATTTTCATTACTAACAAGGCATAACAAGGTGGCCATCACATTTTCATTACTACAACAAGGCATAACAAGGTGGCCATCCACATTTTCATTACAACAAGGCATAACAAGGTGGCCATCCACATTTTCATACAACAAGGCATAACAAGGTGGCCATCCACATTTTCATTACACAAGGCATAACAAGGTGGCCATCCACATTTTCATTACTACAAGGCATAACAAGGTGGCCATCCACATTTTCATTACTACAAGGCATACAAGGTGGCCATCCACATTTTCATTACACAAGGCATAACAAGGTGGCCATCCACATTTTCATTACTACAAGGCATAACAAGGTGGCCATCCACAT
>JAGGCT020002861.1:0-37000 GCA_017654935.2 Phymorhynchus buccinoides | reverse complement strand
AATGTTTACAGTTCCTTTTAATTTTAATATCACGGAGTTTTTACAATGGCTTTTAAAATTACCAGATTGTTATAAAACAGGATTTATTTTAGAAGTCGACTTAGATTATCCGGATGAACTCCATGACCTACACAATGACTACCCGTTAGCAGCAGAAAGACTTCAGGTGGGATCAGAGCTACCAAAACTTGTGCCTAATCTACATGACAAAAAAAAATACGTCTGTCATTATAGATTACTACAATTCTATTTACGTCACGGATTAAAACTAACAGCAGTTCATAGAATCATTTCGTTTAGACAAGAGAAATTCATGGAGCCGTATATTCAAAAAAACACTAATCTTAGAATTCAGTCAACCGAACCTTCAGAGAAAGACTTCTTCAAGTTAATGAATAACAGTTGTTTTGGAAAGACAATGGAAAACCCGCACAAACGTAAAGACGTTAGATTAGTTACCCAAGAAAACAAAGCAATCAAACTAACTTCAAAACCCAATTATCAAGACTTCAAAAAGTTCCATGACAACCTTTACGGAATAATGATGAAGAAAATTAATGTGAAGCTAGACAAACCAGTCTTCATTGGGTTTGCTGTCTTAGAATTATCCAAGCTATTGATGCTAGAATTTTTATACGACTACTTTAAACCATTGTATCCAGAATCTAAAGTATTGTACACAGACACGGATTCATTTATTCTAGACATTCCGACTGAAGACTTTTACAAAGATTTAGAAACAGATTTAACGAAAGGTGTAGACTCGTGGTATGACACATCTGACTACTCAAATTCTCCATTGCATTCAACTGTAAATAAAAAGGTGATCGGAAAAATGAAGGATGAACTGAATGGAACTATAATCAAAGAGTACGTTGGACTGAGAGCAAAGATGTATTCAATTGCCAGTCAAACTAGTGTTATTAAAAAAGCAAAAGGAATCAGTAGACCTGTTGTTCAAATGGTCATGACACACGATAACTATTTAAAAGCACTGTTTGATAGCAAGACGTTTTATCATGACAACATAAAAATACAATCTAAGTTACACGAAATAAACACAACAGTTGTAAATAAAAAATCACTTGACTCAAACAATACAAAGCGTGTGTTTAAATCACCTGAGTTTTCATATGCAGTTGGTCACTGGAGAACTAAGTGTCATAGTCAGTAGACTTTCGAAACTTGTAATCATATTGAATTGAATAAGCACCCTTTAGAGTTCTTATTGTTATTTCCCTAGAACAGATTTTAATGTGTCGTTTACTTTTTTTTCGCATTTTTTTTATCGCTTCTATGTCTTGCGGTTGTGAAAAACTTGCCCTTGATTTTTTCTGAAGTTCAAATTTTGCATTTTGTAGTCGTTGTAGTCTGCTTGCAATCTATTGAACTCCTCATCTGTAATTTGAGAGTCTTGCAAAGCTTTACTGATAATCAATCGAAATGAACTATGTTTTGCCATTATTAATTGAACCATGGCTGTATGCTTTTGAAGTTTTATTTTTATTTTGTTGTTGAAAGCAGACGTACCGATTGAAAACAACCCGAGAGTTAATGACACACAACCTAGAGGCAAAGCTATGGGTGATCCAACCCCTGTCGCTAACAACCCTACAGAGCTTCCTGCTGTTAAAGTACCTAGAGTTCCAAATCCTGTATTTAAGTACGTTGTTGAATTAAAGATAGAAGAGTACCTTCGTTTGGTTCTGTTATAATTAGTGAGGTCTTTTTCCAATTCTTTTTGTATTTCTGTAATAGTAGACAATCTGAACTTTCTGATTTCAGGATCATCACCACCCGCAGTCTTTTCTTTGTCAGTATTTTCTTTCGATATTTTTGGATATACTGTAATTGACATCTTTTTATATTTAAAAAAAAAATTTAACATTTAATTTGCACTTGTTATCATTTTAAGAAGATCATCAGACAAAATGCTTTCAGTGTAATAAAACCCAATGAGATCTAAATTAGTAACATTAATGAACGTTAATTCTTTGAGATTGTTTGGATCAACACTCAATATAACTTTATCGCTGGTCGACACTGCCTTAATTTCTTCACCGCGGTTTTGAATAACAATAGTACATCTCACTGATTCAACATCCAAGTTTTGCCAAGAAATAAGAATCCCTTTCATTAGGTTGTCACTAACACCAACAGGTAGGGAATCAGGGTTGTCTGCTCTAACAGAAAGTTCAAATATCATAGTAAATTCGTCTGCTAAAACCATTTTAGGAATGAACTCTAATTGCGTGGCTGCGTCTTTTGTCACTGTCTTTTTTCTGTGCAGCATGTACTGCCTCTTTTTATAAGGTTTGATTGCTATTTCTCTTCTGCTGTTGTTTTGTGGAATTGAATCAGACTGACATGTAACGGCCCCGAGTTAAATGATTTGCGAAAGTGTTTGTCATTATCAAAGAATGTAAACGGGCTTAAAAATTCAAACTTTATTTCCCAATCAACTAATGGAATTAAATGCCATTTGTTGTCCCTTTTCTTAACAACTTTATATTCAAACTGGCCAACATTGTCAGCTACTACATTACGCAGTTGCTCTAGTTTAGGTACTTTTTTATCACTTACTTCTGCACGTTTATAATAGCCGTTGTTTGTGTACTCAAATCCATACAGCGCTCCTATCTCTCCGTTTAAATCAAAGTCTTCTGTGTCCGCTAGGTCCTTCAATTCTAAAGTTGCGCATCTAACAGGGTCAAGCATAACCGGTTGATCTGGTCCGCGTGACATTGTTTTATACTAAATTATTTTATTTCTAACAAAACATTTAGGCTGTCGCACTGAACTTTTTTTCCTTTTTTGTCAGTTATTCTTATTTTTAGTGAATGGTGAATCCCGCAAATTAATTCTTTAAACTGTAAGTTGGGAAACGTTATAATTTCGTAATCACAGTATGCCGCTTTTGCTGATGGAAGAACTCTTAACACAGTAGACGGTTGGTTATCAAATAAGTTGTTATCCGTACTCAGGATATCTAAATGAAAATATAATAAAGAATGAACAGCAAGATTCAGAGAGTTTTCTCCTTTAAAAGAGGTTTTATTTTCTGTGACCGAAAAGCTGTGTATATCTCGGTTGTCGGTTCTAAACCCTAACATTTTTGCTAGTTCTGGTGCGAAGTAGTAACCTACTCTCTCTTGCTCTTTGAAAATTAACGTTACTTTTAAATTTCCCTCATTAAGTTTTAAAGTAATGTCATAATCGCTTAAAATGTCTTTTAATGAACAAAAACCGTAATAACCGTCTGGTATAGTTAGTTCGCTTATCGGTTGTCCTCCGTCATCAATTTTTTTTATCCAATTATTCCTTAAGGTTTTGCTTATGTTAATCCATTTAACTTTGTAATAAATTTCATGGAGCGCTACTTTTAGAGAACCATGATTTTCAATAGGACGTTGTAAAAGTATTGGCTCGTCTTGATCAGTTATATAAATAAACATTTTTATTGCGGATATATAAATGAATGCTTTTAAATATAACAAAGACGCTAAATATTCAGTTGGATCATATAACCCTAAAACTATAGCTGTTGATTCAATAGTTGTTGCAGTGGGAGTTGATTCTTTTGAGGTTAAGGTCAGTAATCCATTAAACCATTATTTAAATCCTAGCATCAAACATGATAATATCGCAAAGGCATGGTTTAGTCATCCAATGCAGTTTTATCAAAACCAGTTAAACTTTGCTGTGTTTTGCGCAACAACAGGGTGTGGTGTTTCTTTCACTGATCACTTAAATCATCCTGATCTCATGGTAAAAGCAGTTTATAGATTTCATTTTTATTACACATTCAGGCGTATTTTGTCTGAACTGCAGGCGCCATTACCGAATGATTCAACTTTTAATCCGTTCAACAACAGAATTAACATGAAGGCCTTTGAACGGATTTGTAATGAGTTTAACATTAACTTGAATACAGACTTTAGACAAAAGTTAGATCGTAATCATGGTTTGGGTACACTTTATTATTGGGGTGTGCACAGAAAGTATAACTATGATTGGAATCCTCCTTACACGTCTTTTTCTTCAGGTACGACCGTTCATCTAGGATCTATTCAACAAAAACATAAAAACGCGTGGACTACATTTATTCTTGATACTTCTGAAGGACTGACAAAGGCGGGAATAGAACGAGTAAATGATTCTATTCGTACTTACGTGTGGTGTTTGCTGGGATCTCAAGCGCAAGTGAGGTCTGAGATAATGGATCCTTCTACTGGGTTTGATGCACAAAAACAGTATTTAGCTAATTTAGAAGATGCAATCAATTCTACAGTTGACCTCCCAGCTAGCATTAAAAGGTATCAAGACGTTTTAAGATTCGCAAGATCGAAAGTAGACTTTGCTGTCGGTAGTGGATTATACATGCTACCCTCTGATCTTAGACTTCAAATAGGAACAATTGTAAACTATAACAACGAAATCCTTATAGCGGGAGATAATCAAGCAGTTGGTAAAAACAAAGAAATAAATTCTACATTGTCGATCATACAAAGAACACACCATCCAATCCCTGACAGTCAAAAAAAGAATATTAACTTAACGAATTCAACGAACTTAACTGGCAGCGCAGCCAATAACCATGAAAACGAAAAGACAGCATTAGTTATTTTTTTAACTGCAGCCGGTCTAGTTTATTTTAATTTTACTAAAGAGTAATCCTACAACTAAAACTATTAATGTCCATAAGTGTTCAGCCATAAAACCGACTACTTTGCTTGCAGTAGAAAAAAGCCAACTGATTAAACCACCTAATATACCGGGTAGTGCATCTAGAGCTTTTTCTCCTAATTTTTTTAATAGATTCGTTAAATGTTCTAGTTGTTTTTTAATCCAATTCGTATCTTTTGTCGGTGAAGGTAATTGACCACCACCACCACCTGTTCCTGTTAAAGCAAACACTAAAGTAGAGATTGCAAACCCCAAAGCTGTCATAACGCTCGCAATCGTGACTCCTTGCTCTCTAAATAAAGTTCTTATTCTTTCAGCTAGCGTCGTGTTTTCGTATAACATTATTTGGATGGTTTCTTTTATTCTGTTGAATTGTGTTCGTAATTGTTCACGGTTAGTTGACAGTACTTCTAGTCTTGCAGCTCTCTCGTGTTGAAGATCATCTAGTCTTTGTTGGATTCTGTCTTTCACGTCTTGTCCTAGGTTGTTATCATCTGCTTCAACTAATTTCTGTTTTTCTCTGTCAATGTGAGCATCCAGTTCGCTTAACTTTGCTAGATTATTTGTTAACTCGCCTCTGGTAGATTGTAATGTTGAATTGAGCGCCATTAGTTCTCTCATAGGTAATGGTGAATCATGTTGAATTTTTACTTGGGTTTCTTCATCTTCTAAAGTTATAAAACTGATTTCCATTTCTATGATGTCGTCCTCAGTTGCGCTTAAGTCTTTAAGAGGAATTGATTGAAGTTGGGAATCAGTAGGTAGTCTTTGTAGTGCACTTTGAAGTGTGGAAACAGCTTGTGTGCTTAGGTCTGGTTCTGGTTCAATATTAAATCGTCTTTGATCACTAACACTGAGCCTGCCACGAATTGTACTCTTTTTTAAAAACTTTGAGGGGTCTGGTTTAGTTGTAAGTTGGACTGGGTTTCCATCTTTAACCTTCGCAAATAAATGGTTGTCTTTTAATTCGAAGTCATTAGGATCAACAACTCCAGGTGGTTCTTGTCCTATGCTTTCATAAAACGATCTTACTTTACTTTCCATTAGTTCTTGTCTTAAAGTTGATTGATGACGAGATTGAATAGCTTCACTCATGTCATCTCCAGGTTCAAAGGCATCATAATCGTGGTCTGCTTCTATTCCGGCCATGTTTTTATTTATAATTATGTTTTTATTTTATTTCTAAAAAAAGAGATGTCACAATCATACGGAACAATTCTTGATCCATACAGACGGTTAAAAGAACCACTCGGTGTTAAAGGAACCAGGCAGAGTATCGTTATAAGTAATAATCCTTCAACTATCGATCAAAGACAAATATTATCAGTAAGATTTCCTAGTCTGGGATCTAATGAAGTAATTGTGCCAGGTACCGCACGTCTTGCTTTTAAAATAGAACTGGAGTCAGCGACGGATCCGAATAGAACTTTAGTTGCTAATCTTGGTAGAGCGATCGTTAGTAAGATTACTATTAAACTTGAAGGGAGAGAGGTAATGTCATTAGATAATGCAGATGTCTTTTTGAGTTATTGCGACCTGTGGCTCACACAAAATGAAAGAAAAGATCGAACTTATCAAGGAATACAGGGAGATAATGGTATAAAACATAGAATTGATGCTGCAGACAAAAAAGATAGCAATCAAGATGCGTTGGTTGCACAAGTTTATGGCAATCGATTTTATGTACCTCTTGACTTCGAGCTGTTAAACACGCACTCCCCGTATTATCAGGGTGCTTTACAAGATAGGCTTATGTATGAATTAACTTTTAATGATTACAGCCGTGTTATCAGATCAGCGACAGATCCTGATGCAAAATATAGTATTTCAGACATCACATTAGAGTTTGATGTTGTTCGTCATCAAGAATTAGCTCGGTTGATCTCCCAACAATACCAGACAAGATTAGCAATATACTACAACAGAATTTTAAATCATAGTAAAATACCTAAAAACAAATCAGACACAATTTGGAACATCGATTTGAATGTATCAGCAAGGTCATTGAAAGGGATTTTGTTGCTGTTTGAGGAGTCCAAAAAACCCTTTAACAGATTAAGCGAGAAGTTTCATAATCCTAAAATAACTAAACTAACATGTACGATTGAAGGACAACCGAATCAGTTGTTTGCAAGCGGTCTTTTACCTTATCAGCATTTTGATGAAATACGAAAACTGTTGGGTGGAGGTGGATGACAAAGAGATCCTGCGGCTGATTTAATTTGCAAAGACCTCCATCTTCATGATGTCAGACTTGAAGATTATTTATATTCGAAGTATGCGTTGTGGCTAGATCTTAGAACAACAGAAGATAACAAACTACATGGGAGTGGAAGAACAGTTGGTGATGGATCAGGAGGAATAAACATTCAAATCCAGAAAGAAGCCGAAGAGAATAAGCAAATATATATTTATGTATATTTACTATGCGATGCTCAGCTGAACATTGAAGACAACAGATTAAAAGATATCGTGTATTAAAATAATGGATTTGAAGACTAATTTAAATTTCCTTACAAAAGAACCTCATTGTGGTTTATTTTGTGGAATGACAGGCTGCGGAAAAAGTGTGTTCGCTTTAGATTTAATACAAATGGTTTATCGTAATCACTTTGAACACATAGTAATATTCTGCACGACTTTAGAATACAACAAGTCTTATAAAGAAAGAAAGTTCATTTGGACAGATGACGAAATCTATTTAGTCAATCCAAGTGATAAACTAAGCGAATGTTTAGAGTATTTTTATAAACTGTTTAAAGGAACACCAACTTTGTTTATCATTGATGATTGCTCAGCTGAAAGAGACATTGTCAAAAAAAGAAATAGTTTAGCAAAACTAGCATTCAGTGGTCGGCATGCAGGAATTAGCGTATGGATTTTAACGCAGAAGTATAATTCGGTTTTAAAGGACTTTAGAGAACAGTTAAAGACGGTTGTTTTGTTTTTTACTAAAGATAAACACAGCTTTGAAGAATGTCTTGATGAAAATGATGTTGTCGAATCAAAAGAAGAAAAAAATAAAATAAAACAAAGGCTAAAAAAAGAAAAATTCTGTAAACTAGTATTAAAAACAGATTTTCCTAGTCAGTGCAAATGTTTGTGAAGAAAATCAGAACGTGTAGAATATTTTTATGAGAATTTTCCTTCTTTTTTTTTTCATTAAAAAACAATTAAATCACGCTGTTTTCGAGAGTAAAAACGACTAAATCGCACTGTTTTCGAGGATAAAAAACGCAAGAAAACGATTAAATCACGCCTTTTTGGGGGTTAAAAAACATAAGAAAAAAGGTGTGATTTTAGCCGTTTTTTTAATAAATAGAGGAGTGAAACCGAAACCGAAACCGATACTGAGCCAGACTTGGTATTCATACGTTCTCTAACTTAGTTTGAGACAAAGAGAAACGATCCAAAAATGGAACTTGTGGGAAACGCAAACAATGGAACAAAGAATAGAGACAAAGAGAATCGATCCAAAAATGGAACTTGTGGGGAAACGCAAACAATGGAACAAAGAATAGAGACAAAGAGAATCGATCCAAAAATGGAACTTGTGGGGAAACGCAAACAATGGAACAAAGAATAGAGACAAAGAGAAACGATCCAAAAATGGAACTTGTGGGGAAACGCAAACAATGGAACAAAGAATAGAGACAAAGAGAATCGATCCAAAAATGGAACTTGTGGGGAAACGCAAGCAAGAATGGAACTTGTCGGGAAACGTAAACAATGGAACAAAGTATTTTATAAACACAAATTGAAAAAACCCAGTTTTTAAATAAACAAAATAAACAGTAAAAACAAAATGAACGAAGAAAGCGACGAATAAAACAAAGTTACAGAAGGGAAAGAAAGAACGGAAGCAGGAAAACTATTTTTAAAAAATCGTGAAATAAAATGGAATTGAACAAAGGTAGATAATTCTCTTTAAATTAAGTTGATTACGACACCAACCGCCTAGCAATGCATGGATAACAGCCAAAGAGAAGCAAACCCAGTATCATCCTCATGATAAAAGGAAGTGTCAGGTTTGCCTAGAGAGTTCTGTCCCTTTGTTCAATTTCATTTTCTTCTCTCTCAAGGACCTGCTGCACGCATCTGAATGGGATGCGATTTTGTGAAAGTCATGTATTGGGTCTAAGAAACTATCATACCAAATTTCATGCTTATTACATGAAAATAGCCAACACTAGAATTTGTTTTATCATAGCTGCCCGCGATCAAAAGGTCCTTGGCACTGAAGGGGTTAAAGGCTGAATTGAAAATGTCCCTCCATCAGAAATCGATAAGAACCTATCATACCAAATTTCATGCTTGTTTCATGAAAATGCATACCATTAGAATGTTTTTGAATTTATTTTTGTCCCCCCAAAAAAACAACAACCCCAAAACCCGTTGGTACTGAAAGGGTTAAAGGCTAAATTGCAAATGTTCCTACGTCAGGAATTAATAAACGCACCATAAGATACCATCCTGCCAAATTTCTTGCTTGTTGCTTGAAAATGAACAATTCTGCCATTCTGTCTTCCACTAGTCTACTTGAGTGTATTGTGAGCGAAAATGGCAGAATTATTTTGTATGTTTGTAGACGGAAATATTTTGCATGAATCATGACTCACGCGACCCAATCGCATCACATCCCACAGCTGTTCCACCCCATACAAAATCGAGCTATTTAGTTAAAAGACTGAATTTGGACCAAGCTTTTGCTTGTAAAAATATTTGGGCTGTATGTTCTTCATTGTATTTTTAATATATTTCCTCCATCAGATTTATGGTAAAAACTTATTTTGTTGAGCAGTATCATACAACATATTTAGTAGAAAATGTTCTTGAATAATACACAAACATACATAAAATTGCCCATGAGTGAACATCTAGCAATTTCCACTGAATATAAGTAATTTAGTCACATACTACAACATATTCGTGATTGTAATTTATGAAAAGCAACTTATGGTAAACTAAAGTTGGCTTGAAACAACTTCTGAAAATATAGATAAACGAAATGTTCCTCCCGAAACAGCTGTGATCCCCGTACGATTTTACGCGTGTGTGGCGCCGGTGTAATAGTGTTCTCGGCTTGACTTGGTTCTCAATTTACGTGCGCATGCGCGAAATTGATCATGACGTACCATCACATTTGATCTTTTATTGTATTCGACACTGAACTGACCCTAAGCCTATCCATAACCCTACCCCAAACCCTATTCCTAAACCCTTAGGCCGTGTACACACATAAGCGGATATTCCATGCGGAAACCCGTGCGCAATCCATAAATAAGTGGAACAAAGAAGGGAAAAGATTTGCGCACGTGTTCGAATTTCCCCTATATGCGTAAACTTTTATCCTTCGATCTTCCACTTATTTAGGGTTTTCCGTACGGAACCCTATTACGCGTCTAATGTGAACCCGGCCTAACCCTAATAACCTAAAACGTCGTATACACACACACACACACACACAAACAAAGTTGATGGTACGTTATGAGATTACTCTGTCTCAATTTCTGCGCATGCGCACGTGAATTGAGGACAGAGTAGTTCAAGAACACTACACCGGCTTTAGCCTCACGACTATTTCAATCTTTGTGAAACAAAATGCTTACAAAGTGACTTTTGGTGTGTTGGTAATTTACCATAGAGGATCAAGTCCATTACATGGGTTGCAAGAAAGACCTTGAGGAATACGTTCTGAACGACACCGGTACGGTGCACTACGGCTCTTGCATCCCCCCTTCGATTTGGACCTACGGACAGGTAGGCCTGCCCTACTACTTATCGTCATTGATGATGAAAGTTTGTTTAACATCCTCCGGCCTAGAACAGGCACATATGGGACATTAATAACTGTAAAGATAGTGGGACGATCCTGGAGGTTCTGCAATACCAGGAAAGTCCCCCGAAGTTTCTTTAATAATCAAGATGTATTGACTTAATATGTTAACTTCGAAACTTTAATTCATTCAGATCAGAAATTTGTTTTACGTCCTCCGACCTGCTTAGAGGCACATAATTATGGGACATTTTTGTTGGGATGAAGATGGGGGAGAACAAGAAATGGAGAAGGGGCACCAAGAATGAAAGTATTAATAATGATGAGGTATGTTTTGATTAGGATATGGTGGTATAGGTAGTTGTTAATACTGATGGATGGGAGTTTAGTACTGCTGCGGTTTAAAGAGGTTAAAATTAGTCAGATGCATGGTAGTTGTAAAAAGTTCTTTAAAAGATTTGTTAGACTGCATCTGCAGTAGCATAACTTTATATAGTACTGCTGTGGTTTATCGTCATTACCATTCCTCTTCTGCATTAATATTTTGTCCTTTTTGTGCAACCTTAATAATAATAATAATAATAATAATAATAATAATTTATTTGCGTTTAATCTTAGAGAAGCCATAAGCGCTTACAATTATACTTGAATAAACCCCAAAAGTTTTCAAATTCACTGTAGCCTCCTTTCGTCCCAGTTTTCTGTGCCATTAGCCTAGCTAAGACCGTTCAGAGGTGTAACGACCGTTCAGAAAAGTTACGACCGTTCAGATGTAACGACCGATCAGAGCTATAACGACCCTTCAGATGTGTTACAAACGTTCAGAGCAATAACGACCCCCCAAAACTGTCACGACCGTTCAGAGCTATAACGACCCTTTAGACGTGATACGACCGTTCAGAGCTGTTACGACCCTTCAGATGTGTTACGAACGTTCATAGCAATAACGACCCCTCAAAACTGTCACGACCGTTCAGAGCTGTAACGACCCTTTAGACGTGTTATGACTGTTCAGAGCTGTTACGACTAAAGGTGGGGGGAAAAACCGGTTTGAACCGAAAAACCGGTCCTGAAATTCCGCGGTTCGAAAAACCGGTTCGAGTTGCTGTGAACCGGGTTTTTTAACTGCAAACTGAAAGTAAGTTTCTCTTAGAATAACGCATTCTTTATGAAGAACAACACTGAATTTCAGCACAGATTGGGTGTTTGTAAACCAGCAGTAGCTGTTTCTAGTTGTAAGTAGCAAGTATGGCTATTGATTAGGCCTACACTACCGTAACGAACACTTTCTCCTGGGAAAAAATCGGAAGAGTGATGGAGTGATAGAGTGATTGTAGAAAGTATTGCTTTGTGCTTGCAATGTGGTAGTGCGATCAATGGGGTGGTGGAACAACAAACATTACTAATCACGAACAGAACTGTGAATGGAACAACAATAAAACAATGTCTTTTTAGGTTTATTTAATTTCATTTCTATACATTCTTATGCTAAGAAGATGAGCAAATATGTTCGAAAAGATTTTGATCTGCATGCACACACACACACACACACACACACACACACACACACACACACACACACACACACACACACACACACACACACACACACACACACACACACACACACACACACACACACACACACACACACACACACACACACACACACACACACACAAGCTTTTTTCCATCAATAAACGGACATTAACTTGCTATGATATTTGCACTGTATTTTATTCATACGTAAATGTGTATACTCTCTCTCTCTCTCTCTCTCTCTCTCTCTCTCTCTCTCTCTCTCTCTCTCTCTCTCTCTCTCTCTCTCTCTCTCTCTCTCTCTCTCTCTCTCTCCCTCCTCTCTCCCCCGTCTCTCTCTATGTACTGACTCTCTCTATGTACTGACCTCTAAAAAACCCAAACGATGTACGGATTTGTCTAAAATTTGATTTGTTTTTCGGGTTTCTTTTTGGAGGAGGGGGAGGGGGTGTTCATTGTTATAACTGGGATTGGGAGTAGCTTTTAATGTACATTCAGTAGTTATTGTTCGATTAAAATGAATGCGCTTACTGAAGATATTGTCCAAAAGTAGAACTGATATGTCATTACTGTTGTAAGAATGAGAGAGAGAGAGAGAGAGAGAGAGAGAGAGAGAGAGAGAGAGAGAGAGAGAGAGAGAGAGAGAGAGAGAGAGAGAGAGAGAGATAACGAAAAGGAAATATTATTTAACCAGGGAACATGAGATTAGCAATAACAGCTTATCTCCACCCAGCCCTGGGACTGAGAGAGAGAGAATGTGTGTGCGTGTGCATGTGCGTGTGCAAGCGTGCGTGTGTGCGGTTGTGTGCGTGTAATGTGTGTGTGTGTGTGTGTGTGTGTGTGTGTGTGTGTGTGTGTGTGTGTGTGTGTGTGTGTGTGCGTGTGCGTGCGTGTGTGCGCGCGCGCTCGTGTGTGATATTTTTTCCTTCCATTGTGAAAGATTTTCTCTTTTCATTTTGTTTATCTGTTCAGGTACATAATTAAGATTATTATACTATTGTATTCCTTATCCTCACGCTACATATCTGATTATTCTCAAAGCTGGTTCATTGCGTTGTGAATGTGCCACCATCCTTCACACTCCAACCGCCATATGACGTTTTGTTTTTGCTTTGGTTTAATTATTTTCCCTATGATTATTATATTTTTCAACTACACCCCTACCCTCACCTTCCTTTGACACGGGCAGATGGCCCCGTCATTAAATTGTTTGTTGGAGTTGAGCTGAGTTTTTAGTTGAGTGTGTGTGTATGTGTGCGCGCGTGTGTGTGAATATTCTGACAAATAAATATGTTTGCATAGATGAAACCACTGATGCGAGTACTGGTTAAAAAAACCGGTTAGAGAAGACCGGTTCGGATATGAAAAACCGGTTTAAAACCGGTTCGAAAATTTGAACCGGTTCTCAACTCTAGTTACGACCCTTCAGATGAGTTACGAACGTTCAGAGCTATAACGACCCTTTAGACGTGTTACGTCCGTTCAGAGATGTTACGACCGTTCAGAGCTGTAACGACCGTTCTGAGCTGTTACGACCGTTCTGAGCAGTTACGACCGTTCAGAGCTGTTGTGACTGTTCAGAGCTGTTGTGACCATTCAGAGCTGTTGTGACTGTTCAGATCTGTTGTGACCGTTCAGAGCTGTTACAACCGTTCAGAGCTGTTGTGACTGTTCCGAGCTGTTGTGACCGTTCAGAGCTGTTGTGACTGTTCAGAGCTGTTGTGACCGTTCAGAGCTGTTACGACCGTTCAGAGCTGTCACCACCGTTCAGAGCTGTTACGACCGTTCAGAGCTGTCACCACCGTTCAGAGCTGTTATGACCTTTCAGAGCTGTAACAGAGACAGCACCGCAGTAAACTCTGTCTTGCCATGTGAAATGAGTTGCACATTGGTGGTTTTCAGTTTGATGAAGACATCCTTCAGATCTGCCTCTGCGTCCTGAGACAGGCGTTCGGCTTCGTCGTGACGCCTGACATGGGAAACCCCGTCCTGGTGTCCAGAGCTCTGTCTGGCATTGTGAGTACATTATACACCCCCCCCCCCCCCTTACCCCATGGGGATAGGGGGGGGGGTGTCTTTCGCACAATCTTTTATATATACTAGCAATCGCCCGGTGGCAGTTAATTCCCGTGGCAGTTTTAACCCCATGGCAGTATTGAACAATACTGGAGGCAATGCCCGGAGGCAGTGCTAAAGTCCCGATTTTTTAATAATACAGATACGTGTAGTGTCATCCCCTTGTAATCTCCACTGCCCCCCCCCCCCCCCCCCCCCCCCATCCCTCCGCCCACCACCCACCCACCCCCTACCCCACCCATAACCAGCTGGCTGACCTACTCACCCCAGCACGTCATGCCCACAGCAGTCCCCCCCCCCTTTAATAACAGCACGTTTGGACATATGTCGTTTCGCCTACTGAGTGAAACTGTAAATTGGTGCATATCGCACGCATTTATAGACGGATGCTGTTCAAATTTCCTGCCATGCTTTGCCCGAGTGATAGCAAGCCTGACAGCACATTTGAGGCGATTCGGTTAAGAAACGGCGGAGTTATTCGTGAAAAGGTGAAGCGGCGTCTAGCGCGCGCGTTTCTGAACCGATTCGCTCCCGGTTTGGCACACGGATAGTCCCCGGAACTGGTCATCTGTCTGCCAAATTCGAAGGCAATCGGCCCAGAAACGCCGGAGATACAGGCGCCGAGAGGCCGGCGGATGCGCGTTTCGCGCATTTGCGAAACCGCGAAAATGACACGGCCGCCTCGGTTGCCGTTGCCATCGCTCCGTTAGGGCTCACAGCAAATTTGAAGCGATTCGGTCGAAAAACGGCGGAGTTATAAGGCCCGTTTCGTGTTTCAGACACACACACACACACACACACACACACACACACACACACACACGGACGGGCACTTGGCTTTTTACTATATGATTTGCATGCGCTTTTTACTGCACGAAATATTTATATTGCTAAAAATATGATTTTTTATATTTGTTTTACTAACCAACAACAGAGGAACTGACCTTGTTAGTTCTGAAGAGTAATCACTCCGTACTGAGCTGTGTTCATCTGACTACCACTAACACTGCAACCTACTCTCAACTTGACTTCAACTTCAGTCTGACGAAGGGCAATGCCCGAAACTGGTCACAACAATCTTTTCTCTCCACTAACGACCCCTCTACCTACCACTTAACAAGGTCAGGTCCTCTATAGTTTTCCAAGGATCCTGCAGTCAACCTCATTTTTCATTAACAACACAGATTATTTTACATCAAATCAAACAAGAATAATGTCAACATTTAACAAGCTTGAAGCGTATTTGTTGTTGTTGTTGTTGCCTGTCTGTCGTTTCCGACAATGACTGCCAGATAGCAGAGAGGGCAGATACTATTCTGCCGGGCTGGGCGATAATTAGTTCATAGTGGAGATGCCTTGCCCAGGGTACATCCCCACTCTCTCGGCCAAAGGGATTCGAGGACGAGACCTGGCGTTTGGGGAAGGTCCCCCAAAGGCCAACCCATCCCTTTAGAGGCTGCAGCACCAGAGCCGCCGGTGCAAGGGTCCCCCTCGTTCGAGAGTCATAGTCTTCCACGAAAGACTAAGCTGTACCAGGGATGTACAGTAGTCTAGTGTTCATCCCTGGCTGTACCATGGTATTCCAATACTGTAGAGTATCATGTATAGTAGTGTGGTGAGGGTCAAAGGGGGATAACCCGCAAGGGCGAGAGGGAGACGCTGGAGGGGAATTGTGTGTAAGACGAGAGACGCGCGAAGACGAACGGACGGCAATATGGCCTAGGGGCGACGTTGGCGAGACAGCGGGTGCGCGGGGAGGTAGTTTTTTTTTTTTTTTTTTTTTTTTGGGGGGGGGGGGTAGTTACGTGAAGTGTAGAATACTTCAATGGTACTGATGTAATTTTGTGGGGGGAAAGTGTTAGCCGGACCGGGAATCGAACCCGAGACCTCCCGAACGCCAGACGGGTGCTCTACCAACTGAGCTATCCAGGCCGACAACCCGGTCCCTGATATTAATCCACTACACTCTTCCCCCTCCTGTTTTTCAAGGAATGGAGTTTCCTTCAATTCATCAGTCACTACAGTACAGCTCTCATTTACTATTGGCCCTTTCTACTGGCTAATGTCAACCAGTGATAGAAAGCCATTTGCGAAAAGGGCCTTTGAAGCTTATAACGTGCCCGTGAAATGTCCGTTCCATTTTTCCTAGCTGGGCGGAGTGCTGGCGGGCAACTGGGGAGGCGATTACCGGGGAGGCACTGACCCTAGCCAGTGGACCAGCACCTCGGACATCCTGCGACAGTACGCCAAGTACGGCAACCCGGTCAAGTTCGGACAATGCAGGGAGTTCTCCCATCTCTTGACCACAGGTATTTTTTATTCTTTATATTTTTTTTAGCACACAAAAAAAAACAAAAAAACCTGGAAACAAATGGTAATAACTGCTAAAACATTTATTGAAATTGCGAATATTTCGAGACCATGTTTCTTCCTCGGTGCAAAGGCTCCCCAAAATATTATTTTTATAATTGTAAAGATGGAAATTGGGTCAGTTCCATCGAAAAAGGTTTTCTGTTTGATTGTTTGTTTTGTTTTGCTTAGTTTTTGTTTTTGTTGTTGCATTTCTATCCGTGTTATTTTGTACGGGTCCGTTTTTTAAAAAGAATATTGGAGTGGGGGAATGGGGGGGGGGGGGGGGGGGGGAGGTACAAGAGTAGGCTACTGCCTGATTGAATGTAACTCCTCCTTGGCGGAGATTCCAGAGAGAGAAGCCATTTTGGATGGGGTGGGTGGAGACCACTCATTGTGGTTGAAGCTTTTTCTTTTTTGTAGTGCAGTAAAAAAAAAAAAAAAAAAGAGGAGCTATTTCCTTTGTTTTGAGCGAAACTCCTTTAGGTAGGCCTCTAAACTGTATAAAAAAAAATTAAAAATAAAAATAAAAAGGCTTGTATTGTAAAAAAATCAGGTCAAGGGGGAAAACCCCTGCAAAGAAACCAACCCGTACCAGTACCGTTAATTCCCTTTGTTTCTAAACAGACAGACATCCTTAACCAGACTTGGCGCTGTGTGTGTGTGGGTGTGCTCGCGCGCGCGTGCGTGTGCATGTGTGTGTGCGTGTGTGTGCGTGCGTGATGGGCACTCTCTGTGTGTGTGTGTGTGTGTGTGTGTGTGCGTGCGTGCGTGCGTGTGTGCACTTGGTTTACAGTGTGTCGAGCCCTGGGTCTCCCGTGTCGCAGTGTCACTAAAGACGTCGGCGAGTTGAGATCGGCAGAGATCTTCGTCAACGGCTGGTAAAAATGCCTTCTTCTTTTTGTTGGTCACTTCTGGAGATGTACAGAATGGTCAACTTAGGACGCTGATTTGACCGCCGGGGGGGGGGGGGGGGGGGGCAATCAACCAGTAGGGGCTGAGCGCGTTATTTTGTTTTGTTTTGTTTAGCTGTCCTATCTTCTGGTCCGTACCGAGGTGTTGCCCCCCCCATTGCCGCTCATTCCGAATCCCAATTCGCAGCCACACCTCCGCACGTTCAGGTCGCAGAATCCGAGACCAGCAGTTCAATGGGGATCGAAGCTATAATAGCACGTGATGTTCTTAGTTGGGGTTAGTGAGAGAGAGAGAGAGAGAGAGAGAGAGAGAGAGAGAGAGAGAGAGAGAGAGAGGGGGGAGAGAGAGAGAGGGGTTGGGGGTCGAGAGAGAGAGAGAGAGAGAGAGAGGGAGGGAGGGAGGGACTAATCTCTCTCTCTCTCTCTCTCTCTCTCTCTCTCTCTCTCTCTCTCTCTCTCTCTCTCTCTCTCTCATTACCCCCAACTAAGAATATCACGCGCTAAGCCCCTACTGGTTTGATTCCGCCCCCCCCCCCCCCCCCACCCCCCCCCCCCCCGGAGGGAGTATCTGTTCCAACAGACAAATAAATAAACGCATAAAGAAAATTGAATAAATGAACAAATAACAAAACAAAAACAAGCACGAAGTCATTGAAAATACAAATCGTCATGAACTCCGTCGTAAACTTACAAAATGTAAAAAACAGCTTATGTACGTCAAAATAATAAAACCAAAGTGGTTGAATATAAAATCATTGCTAATTCCGTCGTAGACTTACTACAATCTTTTAATTTGTATTCAATAATACACATCTGTATTGTAAACAAAATTCGGGACTTTCCTGGTGTTCCTACCGGGCATTGCCTCCATGAGTTTTTCCACCATCTTTATATTTATACTAATGTCCCATAATATATGTCTGTTCCAGACAGGAGGACGTTAAACATATTTTCATACATTCTTTTAAAACCAGCACAGGCATTGTTTAGAGTAAACCTTTATCTGCCGTTTATTTTCACTTTTCGGTCCATTTGCATATTTTAAGCTAATGTTGGAGGACGTCCCGATTGCCCCTTTCCCACTTGACCCTTTGTGTAATGCAACAACAACAACAAATGATGGGAGTGCCGTTTCGCCCTTTCATTTCTTTTGCAAAGACCCCTCTCTTTCTCTCTGCCTCTCGGGCCCCTGCCTCCTATCTCATTGTACATGTCTCTCTCTGTGTGTTGTTTTGTGTTGCGCGCACATACACACACACATACACACACACACACACACACGCGCGCGCGCACGCACGCACGCACAACACAACACAACACACACACACACACACGCACACGCACACGCACGCACACGCACACACACACACACACACACACACACACAGGGCCTACATGCTTCTGCCTATCCCCTCCAATACACCCAAGGACAAAAGGTCAGACATTCGAGTGAGAAAAGGGCGAAATGGAACTCTTGAAAGGGCGAAATGGAGCTCTTGAAAGGGCGAAATGGAACTCTTGAAAGGGCGAAATGGAACTCTTGAAAGGGCGAAATGGAACTCTTGAAAGGGCGAAATGGAACTCTGGAAAGGGCGAAATGGAACTCTGGAAAGGGCGAAATGGAACTCTTGAAAGGGCGAAATGGAACTCTTGAAAGGGCGAAATGGAACTCTGGAAAGGGCGGAATGGAACTCTCTTGAAAGGGCGAAATGGAACTCTTGAAAGGGCGAAATGGAACTCTTGAAAGGGCGAAATGGAACTCTGGAAAGGGCGAAATGGAACTCTTGAAAGGGCGAAATGGAACTCTGGAAAGGGCGAAATGGAACTCTTGAAAGGGCGAAAGGGCGGAATGGCACTGGAACTCTCTGGAAAGGGCGAAATGGAACTCTGGAAAGGGCGGAATGGAACTCTGGAAAGGGCGGAATGGAACTCCTCGCCTAATAAGGGAAATCACCCGAGGAGACATTTTATGGATCAAAGAAAGGGCGATATGGGAAATGGGCCAATCGGGACCCACTCTAACGTTCAACCGTTCTGTGTGCTTCACGCGTCATTTACCTTTCAGGAATGTCCACGTGTGGAACGAGGTGTGGATGCATCGCCAGGACATCAAGGACAGAGACTGTCATGGCTGGCAGGTGGTGGACGCTACTCCTCAAGGTAGCTAATTGTATAC
This sequence comes from Phymorhynchus buccinoides, assembly GCA_017654935.2. Classification (NCBI taxonomy): domain Eukaryota; kingdom Metazoa; phylum Mollusca; class Gastropoda; order Neogastropoda; family Raphitomidae; genus Phymorhynchus; species Phymorhynchus buccinoides. The sequence continues at coordinate 17,484 of JAGGCT020002861.1, read as the reverse complement.
CGTCCCCCCAAAAACAACACAAAATCATAATAATAATGTCTATTTAATATGTAGGGTAAGACGGGGTAAAACGCCCATGGGCGGGTAAGAAGCCCATGCCAATTATCTCATGAAATGAAGCAAATGTCAGTCACATTTTGCCCATGAGACGAGTGCTAATGTTTAGCATTCGTCTCATGGCCAAATTTGACTGAAATTTGCTTTTGTTTCATGAGATAATTGGCATGGCCTTCTTACCCGCCCATGGGCGTTTTACCCCGTCTTACCCTATATCTTTCTGATTGTTTTGTGTTTATTACTATTGTTATTGTGTCTGATGAAAGCTCAATACGAACGGATAGCTTGCTTCTTCCCTTTTTCTACCTTGATCACCAAACCCAAACCCTGGTGAGTTTTTCCCCATTCTACCATTTGTATCAGTATTGTTATTGTTGTTGTCTAAAGTTAACTTTGTAAGCGCTCTGAGCTCTTTGGAGAAAGAGCGAAACAAATATCCATTATTATTATTATTATTATTATTATTATTATTATTATTATCATCATCATCATCATCATCATCATCATCATCATCATCATCATCATCATCATCATTATATTATTATCATCATCATCATCATCATCATCATCATTATGATTATTATTATTATTATTATTATGATGATGATGATTTATTATTATTTAATAAGCACATACTTTTTCTTCTTCTTCGATCGCTCAGACAGTTTCCTGGTCAATTATGAGTGCAGATGCGTCATGCTGCCGTTATGCGCCTAACTAAAGAAATAGTAACTTAGGCCCGGCCAGCAAGTCCGACTTCGGCTGGAGGAAATGTTTTTGAAAGTGTTTCGTGAAAAATAAAACAGAAAACAAAAGGCTAGGAGAATGGACCGGTAAGTCAGAAAGATAGTAGATGACAGTAAGCAAAGGGAAAAGGCAGAGTCAAAGAGAGTGACAGATTAGAGGAAGTTACAAGCACAGAATTTTCAGAAGGTGGGTGAACTATTTATGCAAAAGACCCCCCCCCCCCCCCCGGTATCCCCACGGGGGGTGGGGGTGGGGGGTTAAAAGAAGAAAATTCATTTCAGATTTGGCGCAATTGATATGTAGATCATACCCGGCTAGGCGCGAATGAGTAATGTTTAGCCCTTTCACCTCCAAAGTCGCATTTTAGCACCACGGTGATTTAACACCTATGCCATTCAAAGGAATCCAATTGGGATCTATTATCCAAAGACCCTGTTGTCTTAGTTTTGGGAAGTAAGGATAGACTCTATGTTATATATGTCACAGAACAATCCCCAACACTGCAGATGGATTTTGTTTTCTACCCAGGTAAATTTAATGGCAATTTGGGGCTGAAATATGGCTGGCGGTGAAAGGGTTACAGGGACAGGATTGAGTGATAGCCAATGTGGCGGCACTTTTAGTATACCCAGGTCAATTTAATGGCAATTTTGGGCTGAAATATGGCTGGCGGTGAAAGGGTTAAAGAGGCAGGATTGATAGTGGCGGCACCTAGTATACCCAGGTAAATGTAATGGCGGCTGAAATATGGCTGGCGGTTTAGGGTATACCCAGGATTGAGTGATAGCCAATGTGGCGGCACCTTTAGTATACCCAGGTCAATTTAATGGCCATTTTGGGCTGAAATATGGCTGGCGGTGAAAGGGTTAAAGAGGCAGGATTGAGTGATAGCCAATGTGGCGGCACCTTTAGTATACCCAGGTCAATTTAATGGCCATTTGGGGCTGAAATATGGCTGGCGGTGAAAGGGTTAAAGAGGCAGGATTGATAGCCAATGTGGCGGCAAATTTAGTATACCCAGGTGGCGGTGAAAGGGTTGAAAGGGTTAGAGACAGGATTGAGTGATAGCCAATGTGGCGGCACCTTTAGTATACCCAGGTAAATTTAATGGCCATTTTTGGGCTGAAATATGGCTGGCGGTGAAAGGGTTAAAGAGGCAGGATTGAGTGATTGAGTGATTTAGCCAATGTAATGGCGGCACCTTTAGGCGGTATTACCCAGAGTGAAGCCAATGTGGCGGCACCTTTAATGGTCAATTTAATTTTATGGCTGGCGGTGAAAGGGAGACTGAAATATGGCTGGCGGTGAAAGGGTTAAAGAGGCAGGATTGAGTGATAGCCAATGTGGCGGCACCTTTAGTATACCCAGGTCAATTTAATGGCCATTTGGGGCTGAAATATGGCTGGCGGTGAAAGGGTTAAAGAGGCAGGATTGAGTGATAGCCAATGTGGCGGCACCTTTAGTATAGTATTTAATGGCCAGGTAAATATGGCTGGCGGTGAATGGGTTAAAGAGGCAGGATTTGATAGGTGGCTGAAATAGTATACCCAGGTCTGGCGGTGAAAGGGTTAAAAGGGTTAAAGGCAGGATTGAGTGATAGCCAATGTGGCGGCACCTTTAGTATAGTAGTCTAATAATGGCACGAAAATGAAGAGGCGGTGAAAGGGTTAAAGGTTGAGTGATAGACAGTATGACGATGGGCACGTCAATGAAGAGTGGGTGACAGTATGACGATGGGCGTCATCAACGTGTCTTCTTCTTCTTCTTCTTCTTTTCTTCTTCTTCTTCTGCGTTCCTGGGTCATATTAGGCCGTGTACACATATACGCGTAGATTCCGCGCGGAAACCCGTGCGCAATCTGCAAATAAGTAAAAGAAAGAAGGGAAGAAAAGATTTGCGCACGTGTCAGAATTTTCCCCAATCCGTACATTTCGAGGGGTGCCTGCCAGAACGGTCTATCTCAAAAGGAATAAAGAGCACAGATGGGCAGTTCTGGCATTCACCCCTCGATTTGTACCCTTCTTTCTTCCACTTATTTACGGATTGCGCGTGGGATTTCCGCATGATGTGTGTACGAGGACTTGGGCCATAATGGGTACGCATGTGTCCGTTTTCCAGTTTTCACTGGTCTCATCGCTGCGTACAGCCGCCACATTCCGATTTCGGAGGAGCTCAAAGAAGAAAACTGTACTATTGTGGGGTTTTTTGTGTTGGAAAATGGCAGGAGAATGGGACCAGAAAGACAGTAAATAACACAAAGCAAGGGAAAAGGCAGAGTCAAAGAGAGAAGCAGATTAGAGGAAATTACAAGCACAGAACTTCCAGAAGGTGGGGGAACAGTTTGTACGGCAGACACCCCCCCCCCCCCCCCCCCCCCCGGTATCCCCACGGGGGAGTGTTGTTTCATCAAATCTTGTTTTAACGTCCTCCGACCCGCACACCGGCACATATGGGACATTTGTTAGTATTCGATAGGGGGATGACAAGAAAATGGGTAAGGGGGTCACGAATCTTTCGGATGAGACGATAAACCGAGGTCCCGTGTGCCCATGCACTTAGCACACGTTAAGCCCAGTGGCAACGGAAAAGTTGTCATTTGGTCAAAAGTTACCCACCCTGTTATGACACATTTTGTCGCCGATCACATTTTGACGCCGGCGACAAAATGTGACGTACTACAAGTCACATTTTGTGAACGATCACTTTTTCAACTTCTGTACGTTAGAAGGGTAAATCTATGGAACGTTTCTTTTTCTTCTCTCTCTCTCTCTCTCTCTCTCTCTCTCTCTCTCTCTCTCTCTCTCTCTCTCTCTCTCTCTCTCTCTCTCTCTCTCTCTCTCTCTGTCTCTGTCTCTCTCTCTCTCTCTCTCTGCACGCAAACAAGCATGCGCGTTCACTTAGACCCCCCCCCCCCCCCCCCCCACCCATACACTCATATATACACACACAAATTAAACAATTTTTGATGTGGTTGACCAGTGGTCAGTGTTACTGACCAGTGGTCATTTTGGCCTATTTTCACTGTTTGACTGCAAATTAGTGTATTAAGAGTTCAAATGAACAAGGTTTGATGTGGTTGACCAGTGGTCAGTGTCACTGACCACTACTGACCACTGGTCAACCACATCAAACCTTGTTCATTTGAACTCTTAATACACTAATTTGCGATCAAAGAGTGAAAATATGCCAAAATGACCACTGGTCAGTTCAACCACATCAAAAATTGTTCATTTGAACTCCTAATACACTAATTTGCGATCAAAGAGTGAAAATAGGCCAAAATGACCACTGGTCAGTGTCACTGACCACTGGTCAACCACATAAAAAAAAATTTCATTTGAACTCCTAATACACTAATTTGCAGTCAAACAGTGAAAATAGGCCAAAATGACCACTGGTCAGTGACACTGACCACTGGTCAACCACATCAAAAATTGTTTAATTTGTGTGTGTATATATGAGTGGGTGGGTGGGTGGGGGTCTAAGTGAACGCGCATGCTTGTTTGCGTGCAGAGAGAGAGAGAGAGAGAGAGAGAGAGAGAGAGAGAGAGAGAGAGAGAGGGGGGGGGGGGAGAGAGAGAGAGAGAGAGAGAGAGAGAGAGAGAGAGAGAGAGAGAGAGAGAGAGGAGAGGGGGGGGAGAGAAAGAGAGAAAGAGAGAGGGAGAGAGAGTGATTGAGAAACAGAGAAACAGAGAGAAACACTGAGTGGTGAGAGATAATGAGAGTATGTGTTGGTGCTTATATGAAAGTGGGGGGTGGTGTGGGTGGGGGCGGGTGGGGGACTATAACACTCCAAACACGTTGACAAACTAACAAAAGCCAAGAGTTGTGACACAAAATGTGATTTCCTACAAGGCACATTTTGTCGCTTTTACGGCCCCTTCTGGAGGTGTGCATTTTGTCACATTTTGACGCCGGCGACAAAACGTGATTTTTGGCGACAAAATGTGACTTGTAGTACGTCACATGTTGTCGCCGGCGACAAAATGTGTCATAGCACTCCCCCTTTCCTTCCTCATCAGTCACACAAAAATCGCATGCAAAAAAAATGGGGTGGCGCGCCTCCTGGCTGCAACGCGCTCTCCGGGTGGGAGCAACCCGAATTTCACAGAGACGCCTCTGTGACTATAAAGTACCTAATGCCTGATAAAGGAATGATTGTTTTAAAATATGGATTTGGGTAGCTAAAACACATAGGGATAAAAATCAATAAAAGTTGTGTGTTGTGTTCGTCAATTCGTCAGTGTTTGTAAGCTGCTCTTCGCTATCAGGTCTCCCAATACATTTCATGACTCCAATTAAAACCTAAAAACCTATCAGGACATCAATTTATTTTATATCCAAAGGGTGTGTGTGTGTGTGGGGGGGGGGGGGGGGGGGGCCATTATAAACAATATTCACATTCTTGTAAAAACTATGTATAGGAAAAGTTATTTCATGTTTCAGCGATGCCCAACAATGTCATAAAGAAACAAGCGCGAAATCGCAATAGTTTGTGGCACGCGGTCTATTTTTACCACTCCAATCATGAGTCACCTCCCCTGCCTTTTGAATAATTTTAATCTGTAAACCAGAATGTTATCTCTGCACCATTTCGTAACTTTTTATATCTTTTGGAAAACATTTAAAACTATGTATCCTACTTATACTCATCGAAAGAAGCACCGCATACTCGTCGTGTCTGTTGTAGTGTCTGTATTACGTATGTTTATTATTTTGCACGCTTTTAAAATACATCATTTTAAAGAGCGGCCTCAATTAATTTTGAAGTGTAGCCTCGATTTGAAGTGCGACATTTTGTCAAAATGTGCGACAATTTTGGACCGACAGACCGACAGACCGACAGACAAAGTGAGTTATAGGTTTGTGGCTTGAGCCACAAACAAAAAGTCTGGACAAAATAGTGTATCTTATATTTCCGCGATGTGCAGCCATGATTAATAAAGGGGGACAATGTGTTTTTTTCTTCAGATAAACGGAAGAATGAGTGCTGTTTGCACTAATATTTCCGCGATGTGCAGCCATAATAAATAAAGGGGGATAATGGGGGTTTTCCAGATAATTATGTACAGCCGCAATAAACATTGGTCAAGCAACAGTCTAGTGACCTCAGGTACCACCGAGCAGACGGGAGGGTCCCGATTCGCCGTTTCTCTACTCGCCGTACTCGCCGTCTTTAGTCCAAACCGCATAGCAGTGTCAAATCGCCGTGTTCTTCAGTGCTATTTCGCCTTATTCACTGTTTACTGAATTGATGCCATGAATTGTGTTCTTGCTTTTGGCCGTATGGCCGGTGTGGCGTTCTCAAAATGGATTTGCTCTCAACATGTCTGCGCATGTGCGAAGAGTTAGGGATAGGTTTAGGGTTAGGGATAGGGATAGGTTTAGGGTTACGGTTGGGTTAGGAATAGGGTTAGGGATAGGGTTAGGGATAGGGTTAGGGTTAGGGATAGGGTTAGGGATAGGGTTAGGGATAGGGTTAGGGATAGGGTTAGGGATAGGGTTAGGGTCAATTTAGTGTCGAATACACAAAAGATACAATTTTACTACTGCTTCTTATTCTTATCCCTGGTCTATGCGGCGAAATGCAACAGATTGTAAAATTCAAAAAAACTTATACGGCGAGCTAAAAAAACGGCGAGTGGGGAAACGGCGAGTTGGGAGACGGCGATTCGGTACCTCGCCGAGCAGACCCCCCCCACACACACACACACCCCGCCAGGCATTCACAACAGTGTAGAGTGGCACAGTGGTTACGCGTTCGCTTCGTGTCAAGTAAACCCGAGTTCGAACCTGGGTACAGGGGATTTTTCCTCTCACTATATATACACAAAGAAAAAAGTTAAGCACCCCTTAGCTATTACAAGGCTACCATTATTCCGTTATAAGCAGGGTTGAAGCAGTCATCCAGGCACAGGGAGGAAACACACGCTACTGAACTTTGATTTGCCAAATGAGTTTTGGACACTCCTCATGACGTTTTCCCACAATAATAAACTTTTGATATAGCCATATGAAATTGTTACATTGATACTTAAACATGGTATTTTTAAAATTGAAAATGACAACCCTTTTTGTTTCAGAATATGAGAATGCATTTGTAAAACCATACATTAAATTATGCGTTTTCTTATAGTCAGATAGTCAAACTTTCATTTACCAATCAATGTTGTTTCATTCTTTATTGATTATTTGCAAAAAATCTCGATTTCATCTCACCTACAGCAAAAAAGTGGTGGGGTGCTTAACTTTCTTCTTTGTGTATATTTGCTTTAGGCGTTACGGTCTGAACGTGGAGTCTTTCGGATGAGACGATAAACCGAGGTCCCGTGTGCCCATGCACTTAGCACACGTTAAACCCAGTGGCAACGAGAAGTTGTCATTTGGTCAAAATTATCGCCCCCCCCCCCCCCCCCTCCCCTTTCCTTCCTCATCAGTCACGCAAAAATCCCATGCAAAAAAACAAAACAAAAAGTTGGGTGGCGCGCCTCTAGCTGCGAAGCGCTCTCCTGGTGGGAGCAACCCGAATTTCACAGAGACGCCTCTGTGACTATAAAGTACCTAATACCTTATACCTAATTAGACGAAGACAATGTAGGATGTGTAAAAATAAAGGGAAGAATGTGAGTGTTGCTTCGATGTTCCAGGTTTGATCCAGTTGGGGCCCTGTCCAGTCAAAGCGGTGAGGAACGGTTGGATTGACGTGCCTTTTGACGTCCCCCATGTCTTCTGCCAGGTCAACTCGGATCGGAAATATCGCCAGCAATGTCGTCAGTTGGCTCTGCAGTACGTATGTATGTAGGACCAGTGAGTGGAGCCGGTGTCGTGAGAAATACGTCCTCCCCGTGAAATAAGGACCCTTGCGCGAGCGCGCTAGAACCGTGACCTTTTTCACGTGTTCGCTACTATGGTTCTGGAGTACGTATGACCAGTGAGTGGACCCGGTGTCGTGAGAAATACGTCCTCCCCCCGTGAAATAAGGACCTTTGCGCGTGCGCGCTAGAACCGTGACCTTTTTCACGTGCTCGCTACGATAAATAGGTCAGCCGCTGGTTGGGGTTTTCTTGTTGGTGGGTTGTTTTTTTAATAAAATATTGAGATTTAAGTACTCAATCTACACGGAAAGAATCGAGATAGTGAACAGGAGGGTGTAAATCTGCATCTTTTTTTTTCCCCTGAAATCGATGTACCCACTTAGTTTCGCATTTTCCAAAATGGCGGACGATATCAACAAACAGCCGTTCAGACATAAATAACTAATAATAATAATAAATTTCAGAACAAATATCACTGACTTCCCAATATTTAGTGACGAATCCTCTGCTCTTTCTGCTTGCATGCCACAAGACGCTTCTGCATGTATTCAGGGGCGAATCCTTCCCGCATTAGGGGATATGTACTTTACAGAACACACTACTCGAACGAGAGTGTATGTTGAGGTGTGTGTGTGTTGTATTGTGTGTGTGTGTGTGTGTGTGTGTGTGTGTGTGTGTGTGTGTGTGTGTGTGTGTGTGTGCCCCCGCGTACGTGCGTGTGTGTGTGTGTGTGTGTGTGTGTGTGTGTGTGTGTGTGTGGCGCGCGTGTGCGCGCGCGCGCGTGTGTGTGTGTGTGTGTGTGTGTGTGTGTGTGAAGTCAAGTAAAGTCCAAATGATCTTTATTGACGATAAAATAATAAACTTGATAAAGCTTTTTTACATCCTGTATGTTTGTGTGTGTGTGTGTGTGTGTGTGTGTGTGTGTGTGTGTGCGTGCGCGTGTGCGTGCGTGCGTGTGCGTGCATGTGCGCGTGTGCGTGCGTGCGTGTCTGCGTGTTTGTGTGTGTACGATAATCACAAAAGTATGCAACATTCGGGTTGTGAAGAAAAACAAACATCGAAAGAAGAATAGGCCTAATAAAGATGGTTTTCCTTTTTAAAACAGGAACTCTACAGCTCAGACTATCTTAACCGCATTGATAATAACTGGGACTTTCAAAAATAACAAGTTCAAAATCATAATTGTGACAATGCCTGAACATTTCTTCCTCATCAGTCACACAAAAATTGCATGCATAAAAAAACAAATTGGGTGGCGTGCCTCTGGCTGCGACGCGCTCTCCAGGTGGGAGCAACCCGAATATTTCACAGAGACGCCTCTGTGACTATAAAGTACCTAATACCTAATAAGTAGTCTTTGATTTGCAGAGGCAGCAACATTGTTAATGTTGATGAGAATCGATATGTTACGCCCAATCCGTGAAATTGCCCATTTCATGAAATGGGCAAAATGCTTTGCCCAATTTATGAAATGGACAATGTATATCACATGTTTGAATCCCCATTCACACAGGTATTGATTAAGATTGATTCAATGGTATCACACTTTTCTACATCGTATTTGCACCCCTGTCCTGCCCCCCAACTCGACCAGATGCTAAGCTGGGGCATGCCTGAGCCACATGTTGAATCAAACGTTTTATCAAATTTTAACTCATCTACAGATGAGATTTCTCATTCGTTTGAACCAATTCTTGATCTATGTGTGCTAATGAACGAAAACTATTTTTCGTTCATATTGCTTTTCTCAATTGCAAGTTATAAATTGGCTATTTCACGAACTGGGCAAACCATTTTGCCCATTTCATGAAATAGGCAATTTCATGGATTGGGCGTAACAATCATTACACACTGTAGAGTGGCACAGTGGTAGCGCGTTCGCTTCGTGTCAAGTAAACCCGAGTTCGAACCTGGGTACAGGGGATTTTTCCTCTCACTTTGCACTAGGCCTTGCGGTCTTTCGGATGAGACGATAGACCGAGGTCCCGTGTGCCCATGCACTTAGCACACGTTAAACCCAGTGGAAACGAAAAAGTTCTCAAATGGTAAAAATGTACCCCCCTCCCTTTCCTTCCTCATCAGTCACACAATAATCACATGCAAATTTTTTTTTTTAAATTGGGTGGCGCGCCTCTGGCTGCGACGCGCTCTCCAGGTGGGAGCAACCCGAATATTTCACAGAGACGCCTATGTGACTATAAAGTACCTAACCTAACCAAACCTAACCTAACATGCATTACAGGTCAGGCGACAGGGTGAACAACAGCAGGTCAACAAACTTAAGACTGACCTTGCAGGTCACGGACACCACTGACCGCAGAGTGGACATGACCAGTCACTACAAAACCCCAGAAGGTCAAATATCTTTCTCTCTTTTTACTGTTGGCCCCGGCTTTAATTAAAGGGGCACCCTGACGGATGATTTTTTTGTTGCAAGAAACACGTCGAGATCACCAGAAAGACAGCCTTTTGAAGGATCGGAACGCTCACTTGGCTCTGGTTTCCTAGAAATCAAACCGTCAAAACGGCGATTCCTCCTTGGCGGAGATGCTGGAGAAAGAAGCCATTTTGGATGGGGTTGGTGGAGGACACTCATTGTGGTTGAAGCATTTTCTTCGTTGTAGTGCAGTAAAAAAAAAAGGAGCTATTTCCTTTGTTGTGAGCGAAACTCCTTTTGGTAAGCTGTATAACAAAAATTAAAAATATATAAAAAGGCTTGTATTGTGGAAATATCGTGCAAACGATTTGGTCTTTCACTGAAAGAATTTGACTTCCAGCAGGAATCGTCGATGTAACGGTTGGAGTTCTAGGAAACCAGAGAAAAGTGAGTGTTGCGATCTCTGTAAAGGGTGTTTTCCGGGTGATCTTGACGTGTTTCCTGCAAAAACTCACCCGTCAGGGTGTCCCTTTAAACTAATGAAAATTAACCAGACAATTGAAAGAACTAGGTTTTTTTTAATCAGTCACCTAGTAGTCCACGGTAGCCATATATTTACCCATTCTAATTAATCCGCCAATATTAAAAAGCTGTGGTTGGTTGGTTGTTGTTCCCCTGGCTTAAAGACTCCAGGGATCATCCCTACAGCCGAAGCAATTGAACACTATGGTACAAATGCACCAACTAGGGATGAGAACATTACCTGTGGTGTGACCGGGTTTAAAAAATAAAATATTACCCCGCCATGTGGGCAGCCACAGTCCGACTTCCAGGAGGATGTGGGGCTGATGATGTTATGCTAGGAGCTTGCCATGGCTGAAGACAATCCCCGCATAACTATGCAGAACATAACTACATTTCTATGTAACCTTGGTGTTCTAGCTTATGTCAATTGGTCAACCAGGCGAGTCAGTCATCAGGGTCATCCGCCTCCTCCTCTTCCTCCTCTTCCTCCTCCTCCTCATCATCATCAGAGTCATCACCATCATCACCTTCATCATCAATGATAGTCATCAGCACTTTCATCGTCATGTTAATCATTATCATAATCATCGCCAGAGTCATCAGGTTCCTCCTCCTCCTCTTCCTCCTCCTCCTCCTCCTCCTCCTCCTCCTCCTTGTCATCAGAGTCATCGCCATCATCACCTTCATCATCAATGATAGTCATCAGCACTTTCATCGTCATGTTAATCATTATCATAATCATCGCCAGAGTCATCAGGTTCCTCCTCCTCCTCTTCCTCCTCCTCCTCCTCCTCCTCCTCCTCCTCCTTGTCATCAGAGTCATCGCCATCATCACCTTCATCACCTTCATCATCAATGATAGTCATCAGCACTTTCATCGTCATCGTCATTATCATAATCATCGCCAGAGTCATCAGGTTCCTCCTCCTCCTCTTCCTCCTCCTCCTCCTTGTCATCAGAGTCATCGCCATCATCACCTTCATCATCAATGATAGTCATCAGCACTTTCATCGTCATGTTCATCATTATCATAATCATCGCCAGAGTCATCAGGTTCCTCCTCCTCCTCTTCCTCCTCCTCCTCCTCCTCCTCCTCCTTATCATCAGAGTCATCACCATCATCACCTTCATCATCAATGATAGTCATCAGCACTTTCATCGTCATCGTCATTATCATAATCATCGCCAGAGTCATCAGGTTCTTCCTCCTCCTCCTCCTCCTCATCCTCCTCCTCCTCATCATCATCATCATCATCAGAGTCATCAGAGTCATCACCATCATCACCTTCATCATCAATGATAGTCATCAGCACTTTCATCGTCATGTTAATCATTATCATAATCATCGCCAGAGTTATCAGGTTCCTCCTCCTCCTCCTCCTCCTCCTCCTCCTCCTCCTCCTCGTCATCATCATCATCATCATCATCATCATCATCATCATCATCATCATCATCCTCATCATCATCCTCTATCATCGTCGATGATTTAATTTGCCTTCAGGGAGCGAGAAGGAACGCCAAGTAATGAGGAACAGTGCTAAGCTGTGGCTCCGTCATGAACAGGAGACGAGGACACAACCAGCTGTAAGTCGTCTTCTTCTTCTTCTCTTTGGGGCCCACGATCAAGAATAAGCGAACCTGTTAAAGATACACTGACGCACCTCGATTAAGTCCCTTGGGTTTTTTGGGGTACAGTCGAATACGGATAAGCAACGGTGCCAGGGGAGATAAATTTTGACTTTCGCTTATCCGAAAATTTTTAGACTCCACTTTCGCTTAACCGATGCTACCCTGTGTTAAAAAAGTTCTTGGCCTAACTATGAAGGGGTTAAGCTACATAAACAAAATTTAGCACACTTGTACAACTACACTGTGATTGATGACATTTTGGAAGATGACGTCATCATATTTATGACGTCATTGAATTTTGTACTTTTTCCTTCCAATCCTCCACAGCACTGTTAATGTAATTGCCAATGGGAAAACGTTAATTGATCAAATATATCTTGACATTTGGATATCCGAGGGAGTCAATTCTACAAGACAGAGAAGGTTATCAACAATTTATAAGTTACATTGATAAACTGTAAGCATGGCAACAGCAGACTTGTGATTGAAGGCAAGGTCTTCATGGATAGTATGCCTATGCCTCTAGTGGCCTTTCTCAGCTCTTGAAAATGATAGCATCCTGATGCTTGTGTAGCAGATTTGCATAGATTTCCCCAGTAATGTTTGACCCTTTTCAAGAAAATCCATAGTCAATACCTTCAGCAAACGAAAGGATTCTAGCCGTTGCTGTACCAGCAGATGTGTTTAACCTACTCGTCTTTGGAGGTGTTAATCAAAAGTGTTGTCACTGCTTTGATTCTAGCATTATCATGCTGTAAAATGTGAATGCATGTCTCATCCATAGTGACAAATCAGCCAATAAAACTGACGGGATCTACTACAAATCAATGCTGAGTGTTTGTCTCAGAAAGTTTTGGCACCCAGTTTGCAGAACTTTTCTCATTTCCATGCCTTTGGCAGAACGGCATGAAAACTTCAGTAAAATATGCCTACAGTGCTGGCTTTATAATGGAAAATTACTGTCTTGTCTGCCGTAACCATGTATTGAACCATAATTCATTTATCAATAACATCTATATTCTTAAACAAAAAAATGGGACATTACTGGTGTTGCACTTCTTTCTTCTTCTACTTCGATCGCTCAGACAGTTTCCTGTCAATGATGAGTGCAGATGCATTATGCTGCCGTTATGCGCCTAAGTAAGAAAATAATTAGGCCCAGCATGTCTGACTTCGGCTGGAGGAATGTTTTTTGAAAGTTTTTATTGAAAAAAGACAGGTGAATGGACCGGAAAGGCAGACAGAAAGTAGAATGACAGTAAGCAAAGGGAAAAGGCGGAGTCAAAGAGAGCGACAGTTTAGAGGAAGTTACGAGCACAGAACTTCCAGAAGGTGGGGGAACTATATTCAAAAGGACCCCCCCCCCCCCTGTATCCCTACGGGTGGTGGTGTTGCACTGCATCTGGGCATTGCCTCCAGGATCGTTTCCATCATCTTTATATCTACTGATGCCCCATATGTGTCTGTTGAAGACCGGATGACGTTAAACAGATTTTCGTTGCTTGCAACTCAATCTTTGTAGAGGTTGTGTTTTGTCTTTCGCGTAACCCCTACATAGTAAGGCCAAGAACTTTTTGAACACACAGTATGTCATTCTGTAGCCGAAATTTTCATCTTGCATTTAATGCTATCGTGTAGCTCGTAGGCTTTAGATCAACGTCTTGTCTTCCAAGCCATCATACAAAAATAAAAATCGTGACCTTTTGAACACGTCTCGAGATGCGATATAACTACGACTTGGGAGTAGAAACGTTGTTGACCTCCGAGGTATAGTCTAGATCTAGATCTATGTGACAGACGGCGATAGTGTGTGTGTGTGTGTGTGTGTGTGTGTGTGTGTGTGTGTGCCTGTGTACACAAAAACACACACACGCACATATGATCTACTGAACAACAGTTTTATTATACAATGCAAAGTTGCAGAGTGAAACATTGTTACAAGCTGAAATGACGTACTGTAATGACGTCATGCGTCAGAGTGGGGTGGGGGAGGGGGGTTGCTACATGGGTACATCAATAAATAATGTCCTAGAAGGGTGCCATGCGCTTGTTTTTGTCCACACAGGCATAACATTTCTATAGTGAAAAACATCAGTTGTTCTGCTTTTAACGTGCAGTTTAATTATGACAAGTGACGTAGTTTTCCAAAGTATAAAGCCATGTTTGCAACTGAGCCTGTAAAAAGAATCAAAACCAACACGCTTGAAAATGTGTGTGGTTATCAAGGAAGGGTAGTTTACATAAATGTAAAAGTTTCGTGTAAATCCAATGCTTAGTTGCTGTTTTACAACTGTAAGGACATTATATATTGATGTGCCCATGTAATTAGTCATGTATCCATGATCCATGACGAAAGCTTCAGCTGGAGGTAAGGGAACCTATGTGTGTGTGTGTGTGTGTATCTGTGTGTGCGTGCATGTGTGTGTGCGTGTGCGCGCGCGCGCGCGCGCGCGTGCGTGTGTGTGTGTGTGTGTGTGTGTGTGTGTGTGTGTGTGTGTGTGTAAGGACATTACTTATTGATGGGCCCATGTAATTAGTCATGTATCCATCATCCATGACGACTCGGAAAGCTTCAGCTGGAGGTAAGGGAGCCTCTCTGCTGTGTGTGTGTGTGTGTGTGTGTGTGTGTGTGTGTGTGTGTGTGTGTGCGTGCGTAAGTGCGTGCGTGCGTGTGTGTGTGTGTGTGTGTGTGTGTGTGTGTGTGTGTGTGTGTGTGTGTGTGTGTGTGTGTGTGTGTGTGTGTGTGTGTGTGTGTGTGTGTGTGTGAGTGTGTGTGTGTGTTCGTTCGTTCTTTGATTTAACGTCTATCCACCTTACAGTGATCTTAGACACACCACACACACACACACACACACACACACACACACACACACACACACACACAAATGTATGTGTAGTATGATTATGATGTACAATGGGTAAGGGGTATGTGGGTCTGAGTGTATATGTGATTATAGGCCCTATGTTAGTGAAATGTTAGTGAAATACTTAAACTTAGAATTATGTCTAAACATTTAAAAGAAGCACATAATAAATGAACAATATTAAACTCCAAAAAAGAAAAGTAAAATAGATAACAAGCACATTAAAGCAAAGGTCCAATTGGGCTCCTAATAAGTCCCCGAACAACTTCTATAATCTTTGATTCATCACAAATAATGTCTTTATAGGTTGTCATTGATGGTTCTGTGTCCAACAACCAAGCAGGTAAATAGTTTTTCATATTTTCACAAAGAAAAATAACATGGAATGGTGTACTATGCTGGCCACAAATGCAAGTCACATGTTTACAGAATTTTGTTTTCAATGCATCAAGCCTGAATCTAAAAACTAAACTTTTCAGAATCCACCCTTGATGAAGACTTTGTCCTGTTTTATAATCTATTAGCTTTTTAAAGAACTTTCCTTTTTTTTTTTTTTTACAGAAGATGATATCTCTGTTTGTTTGCTAGACACAGAATCCCAGGATGCTTTTTCTAAAAGACTATAATTTTCATGTAGAGATAAAGGTATATCTATTTTTGCTAAACCGTTTTCAGTGGCTGCACTATTTTTTGCTAACCGGTCAACCCTTTCATATGCAGATAATCCGCAATGTGATGGAATCCAACAAAAGTCTATAGAAGAACCACGTAAAGACAAAAAATGAATTAAATGATGAATTTCTGACATAAGTTCTCCTCTCACTCTTGTATGAGAATATTTTAAGGATTGTAAGACAGATTTTGAATCAACACAAAATAATATCTGAAATATAGAGAATGGAAAATTAAGAAGATAATTTAATGCCATAATAATGGCAACAAGTTCTGCAGTAAATATAGAAAAATGATTTCCAATATGATACGATTTCTCTACTTTTAACGATGGAATGACGAATGCAGCACCTGATAAATGATTGTCAAGTGCAGAACCATCTGTATATATTTTAAGATGATTTACATAAATTTCATTTATATGTGCCTTAACATATGTTGGCAGCAAAGGCCCATCACATTTCTTTAAATTTGTGTATTCAATATCATAAGTAGCCTTACCAAGTTCCCATTTAGGAATTGTGCTATAAGTTATCTGGGGGGCTACTTTTCGGGGTTCAACACCCGCATTTGTAAATAAATCAGACGTATATGAGCCTATTGTTTTTAGAGAATCAATGTTCTGTGCCCGCTTAGGAAAGTGTATTTCTGATTTTAATTGAGTTTCCTTTACACACGAATTTTGTGTTGTATGGCTTCTTAAAACATATTTTGCTGACGCAAGCTTCATATTTTCTTCAAAAGGTAATATTCCAATTTCTGTGTAAGTTCTTAAAGTTGAGGCATGAACAGGGACACCAAGAGCTATCTTGTAAGCTTTACTATCAATGCTCTGCAACTTTTTGATTAAATATTTGGGGGCTGAATTTTTTTTTTCCTGAGCGTAAGATAATTTGGATCTCACAATCGCAGTTGCTAAATGTGTGAGTACTTTACTATCTTTTCCCCATGGTTGTTGACATACCATTTTAAGCAAATTTAAAGCTTTTCTGGCTTTTGTCAGAACACTTTCTAAATGGTAGTTCCAGCTCAGTTTAGAAGTTAAATTTACTCCTAATTTTTTTTAAACTTTTTGGTATTCAAGAGGCAATCCATCTATTTGAAAAGAAGGTAGAGTGTTAGGGTCATAACCAGTATTGAAGAGAACCATATGCGATTTTTCAGGTGAAAGGGCTAATCCATTTTCATTCATGTACTTACTGATTTTGTCCAGTTCATTTTTATATATCTTTTTAATATAGTTGATTGATCTAACAGGTGTGTGTCTTTTGAGAGTAACTTTCATCCATATGCAAATGTCATCCGCATATTGTACTAGTTCAACATTTTTTGACACTGCTTTTGGAAGATCGTGCATCAAAATGTTAAAAAGGATTGGAGCTATCACGGCTCCTTGTGGAATTCCCATTTGAACATGTCTTTGATTAGAATAGACATTGCCAACCTTAGTCTGTATTTTTCTATCACTTAAAAAGGTTTTTAAGTAGTTGTATTTATGCCTTGAAAGGCCTATTGATTTCAATTTACTCAGAAGTTTTGAATGCCAAACTTGATCGTACGCCTTTCTAATATCGAAAAAAGTAGCAAGTACATTTTTCCTGCGGGAAAACTGATGTTTGATCTGTGAGGTAATTTTTACTAGATGATCAACCGTTGATCTGCCTTTTCTGAAGCCAGTCTGTTGTATTGGTATTATGTCATTTTTTTCACAATAATGTTCAAGTCTTCTAAGAATAATTCTTTCCATAAGTTTCCCCACATGTGAGGTAAGAGCAATTGGCCTGTAATTATTTTTATC
>JAGGCT020002860.1:35000-37023 GCA_017654935.2 Phymorhynchus buccinoides | reverse complement strand
CTATTTTACTTTTATATTTACATGCACTTGTTGTGTTTTTCACAGTGATGTGGAAAACGATTGTTTCTCTTGTGATTTATTTCATGGCTCAAAATAAGCAAACGAGTGCAGTACAGTGTCATATCAGATCAACAAGGATTTTCAGCACAGGCTTTATACCACTTTGATTAAGCAAAAATAATAATGCCAGCCTGAGGCTCAAAAGACGTTAAAACAACAATCTTCATCCCACGTGTCTATGCAGCCTCATGGTGTCAATTGAAGGGGAAATCAATGTGTTGTGTTAGACCCAGGATATGAAACCTTTAACATTTCATAGCCGTTAGATCAAACATAGAGACATAATTTACAACAGGAATTAAAAGCTTACACGTAAAGCAGATAACACGCATCCTTAATCAACAATCATAAAAAAGCTCCAAATTAATTTGCATGTTATCACAGGCCTTGATACAACGATTATTCCCATATATATGTCACAGTATTCAGATAATCCCTTTGGCTGCAGCACTAGAAAAGACAGTGCAAGGGACTAGGTTGCACTGTCTTTTCTAGTGCTGCAGCCAAAGGGATTAGGTTGCACTGTCTTTTCTAGTGCTGCAGCCAAAGGGATTAGAATTCAATTATTGCTGCTCTTAAACTATCAACTCCGCCCTCGTTTTGTCTTTCTTCTCTTACAACTGAAACAATATGTAGATTCCAATTTGTACTGGATTCCATTTTCTACTGGCTGTCAGTACAAATCGGAATTCCGATTTGTACTAGTGGAAATCAGAATTTCAATTTCTACTAGAAAAAGCCCAGTAGAAATTAGAATTCCGATTTCTACTAGTACAAATCGGAATTCTGATTTATAATAGTAGGATTCGGAATCCTACTGGATTCCCATTTCTACTGTGACATATACTATTAACAGCATTGAGGCCGTATAACTGTCCTATGCCTAAAATGGGTTTCTACGTTGATGGGTCCATTATTGCAGTGGGGATACCAGATATTATACAGGAGAGGCCCCATGCAGCAGTTCATATTTCAAAACAGACAAGCTTTAATTTCTTTGTCTCTTCTGTTCATTGTTTTCTTATATTTAGGCAAATATGCGTATTATTTTTAAAGTTTAGTGGAACACTTTAAGAACTACTTTTCTTGGTGACATGACATAACTCGTAAAACTCTACTAAAAACAACTGCCTAAGTAGTCAGTTTTGCCGATAAAACAAAAACATAAACGAAAGACAATGCAGAGGGCAAAAGGCTGAAATATATAGTCTATGGCGCCTAAATTGATATGATGGTAATTTATTAACAACCATAACAAAAACTCCAAGTGACTTTGTATGTTATTATTTGCCTTGATACAGCGATTATTCCCATCATATCATTAACTGCATAGAGAGCGTATAATGGTTGTGCTTAAAATGGGTTTCTACGTTATTGGGTCCATTGTTGCAGTGGGGATACCAGATATTATACAGGAGAGGTACCATGCAGCAGCTCATATTTCAAAACAGACAAGGTTAATGTGCTTGGTCTCTTCTGTTCATTGTTTTCTTATATTTAAGTAAATATATGCATTATTTTTAAAGTTTAGTGGAAACACTTTAAGAACTACTTTTCTTGGTGACATGACATAACCCGTAAAACTCTTGAACTGTCTGGATCAGCTCAGCTCTGAACTTGATGTTCGTCAAACTGTACAAGTAGACGTTTACCGCACTCTTGGAGTAGAACAGGAAATAACTGACTGCATGCAACACGGACTTATTAGCGGGGTGTTCCCGATCAGAATAATCATGTTCATATATCATGATAGTAATAGCAAACGGTGTTGTCAGGAGGACAAAACATGCACTATCAACAATTAAGGTGACAGTCCACGAAGACACTCCAAGTTCTCTGACCTCCTGGCTGGTTTGTTGTACAGTAGGACGTCTTCTTGTTCTGACACATCTGACCAGTGACCACAACAGAACACTGTTGCTGGTGATCAGAATCACGAAAGGTAAGAAATAAATCTGAAATA
>JAGGCT020002860.1:27500-30000 GCA_017654935.2 Phymorhynchus buccinoides | reverse complement strand
TCTTTTCAGTTTGATTGAAGTTTGGCCTCACTCGTGTGCATAGTTTTTATACACGCTCTGTTACTACACCCACCCACCCACCCCAAAAAATGAAAATGTATTTTTCAAAACCGAGACCCAGTTTGAAATAAGTGTCACTATTGATTGGATTGTTTATTTGCAAACAAAATAATGTTGCAAACAACATTTTCAATCTATTTTGAGAAATGTGCTAGTCTTTTCTTTGTCTACATTTGAAAAATTCCATTGAAGTTTGTTTATAGTGGTAGACCATGTCACCTTCAAATACGCTAAAACGTGCATAGTAACAAATGGACCGCATTTTTCATGTTTTGAACCCGGTAGATAAAATCCCAGTACAACGGAAAATGTGGGTCCACGACATTTGCTCCTTGATAATTGCTCCTCGACAATTGCCTCGCGACATTTACTCCTTGATAATTGCTCCTCGACAATTGCCTCGCGACAATTACTCCTTGATAATTGCTCCTCGACAATTGCCTCGCGACAATTACTCCTTGATAATTGCTCCTCGACAATTGCCTCGCGACATTTACTCCTTGATTTGCTCCTCGACAATTGCCTCGCGACATTTTGCTCTCCTTGATTTGCTCCTCGATAATTGCTCCTCGACAATTATCCTTGACAATTGCTCCTTGACTCCTCCTGATAATTGCTCCTCGGACAATTACTCCTCCTTACTCCAATCTCCTCGCGACGACTTTGCAGGGGTTGATAATTGCTCCTCGACAATTGCCTCGAGAGAGAGAGAGAGAGATAGAGCTCCTTGGGATACTTGCTCCTGGACTAGAGAGAGAGAGAACAATTGCTCCTCGCACATTTGCTTCTTAGGTGTTTTGCTCCTCGGACAGTTGCTCCTTTTTTTTTTCTCGTCCATTGCTATGAAAGGTATCTTTAAACAGGTATCTTTCAGGGGTTGGGGGAAAGGGGGAAGAGGGCGTATTTCACTATTGCTACTATGGATAAGTCTTTAACTTTCAGGTAGAACGGAGAGAGAGAGAGAGAGAGAGAGAGAGAGAGAGAGAGAGAGAGAGAGAGAGAGAGAGAGAGAGAGAGAGAGAGAGAGAGAGAGAGAGAGAGAGAGAGAGAGAGAGAGAGAGAGAGAGAGAGAGAGAGAGATGTATATGTTTTAACGATACTTTTGAATGATGTAATAAATAAAATAAATGTAAGCATTTCACACTGCTGCAATCTTTAATATTCAGGAAGGACGGAGAGAGAGATTTCAGACTTCAGACTTCAAAACTTTATTTTTTAAGGATTAAGATTTTAGGCAGAGCCTACTCTTCCATTCTGTTCTTGCTACGACTACTTTCTTTACTTTTACCACCATCACTACTACTACAACTACTACTATTAAATAGAAGCATGATTGCATGTGTATGTGGGGAGGGGTGAGTGGGTTCTGGGCAAGGAGCAATAATTTATTATCACATAGTCTAGGAGCAATTTTCCGAGGGGCACAAATCCAAGGAGCAACTCTTCGAGGAGCAATTATCCAAGGAGCAAATGCTTCGGGAGGAATTACACCTAGGAGCAATTGTCAAGGGGCAATTGTTTGGGAGCAAATGTCGAGGAGCAATTATCAAGGAGCAACTGTCGGTACCCCATTTCCCGGAGAATGTAGAGAAAATGCAGAAAGTATGCTGAGAATTTGAAGTGATGGGTACAGCCTATGGGTGAATGCCTCGTGCCTCCATATGGGGAGCTGGATGACCCAGTCCCATCCACAAGTCTCTCCCTGTGGGGATACTGGGGAGTCTTTGAGTACAAACAGTTTCCCCATCTTCTGGAAGTTCTGTGCTTGCAACTTCCTCTTATCTCTACTCTCTTTGATTCTGCCTTTTCGTCAGATTCTTACTATCATCTACTATGTTCCCCTTTATTTCTCCTGCCTTTTTTTCCCTTAAAAACAAAACGTCTTCCAAATAAAAAAAAAAAACGTCTTCCAAATAATTTTCTTATTCCAGCTCCTCCAAAATCGGAATGTGTTGGCTGAAAGAGGCTGGGAGACCCGCGAAAACTGAAAGCTGGGCACATACGTACCTCACCCATTATGGCCATACAGCCTGGGAACGCAGAAGAAGAAGAAGAAGAGGAAGAGGAGGAGAGGAGAGTGAGGGAGAGGGAAGGGAGATGCACGCAGTAACAAGAACAAAGGCAGAATTAGAGGCCACCAAGTCCTGATTCTGTAGGTGGTGGGTATGAGGGTGGTAGTGCTGGGGGTAGGGGGGGGGGGTGCTTCTTTATGGCTTCTTTGCGGCAACTAAAAACATGGCTCTGTTCGTTAACGTCAAGAGTGCGTTGCTAAAACGTAGGAAAAGATTATTTTTGCTAAAGAAGTTTATTTTCGATTTTCGTGTTTATCAGTGTAGCCTATTTGAAGCTGAATTCAAACACAACATGAAGCTAAAACAAATCAAATTTATAAAAGAAAAACTGATCGGAAATGGGTTTCGACAGTGCAGTGATTGTTCAC
>JAGGCT020002860.1:22500-25000 GCA_017654935.2 Phymorhynchus buccinoides | reverse complement strand
GCCACCTAATAAAACACAGCATACATAAATATACCTATGATCTCCAATACATTTAAATTCGCTTTGTTTTATTAGATGGTCGATAGTGACAATGACTGATTTGTTTTGAACAAACAGATCAATAACTTATTTTTCTTGCTATAATAGTAATCAACTGGAGCCAAAAAGATAATAAACTGGAACCCCTAGCATTGGTGTGGGCGTTACCCATAACGTGATTTGCATGCAAACAAGGTGAAATTAGTAATACAAATCGGTAAATAGACATGTTATATTTGTATGGATTTACAACACTAATCTGTGCCAATCACTCAGATAAATAGTTTGCATTGTTTGGCAAAAGGTCGCTTAACGTTTTGGCTCCATCCAGATAAATATACTTCTTATGCATCCCTGTCTTGCTTATAGACAGGGGCAGTTTTGCTAGTTTGTTATTTTATGCTTTGGGCTATTCTTAAACTCAGTCACCACCAAATAAAGACTTGGTATAATAATTATACTATAACAGTTAGGTGGCTCAGGTATGTTTCTGTTCTCTTTCTTGTCTTGGCTGGATAGGCCTCAATGATGTTGTATTGTTGCATAGGCCTCAATGATGTTGTATTGTTGCATAGGCCTCAATGATGTTGTATTGTTGCATAGGCCTCAATGATGTTGTATTGTTGCATAGGCCTCAATGATGTTGTATTGTTCAAGTATAGGCCTCAATGATGTTGTATTGTTGCATAGGCATCAATGATGTTGTATTTTTGCATGTCTTTGTACTTGGGTACTACATCAACCACAGGTTAGAGGCGGTTGCAGGGGTTCCACCCACCTAAGAAATAATATGAAAAAGGAAATAAATAAAAGATTAAACACGGAGAAATGTAGTCCAATGCTACAGCTTCAGCTTATTCTCACACGAGAAGCCTTCATTGCATCTTTTACATTCAAATTATCGTCAGCTTTCGGGGTGCGTTGCCCACCAACCCCTTTACCCTTTTCAGTTGTCAAGGGGACTGAGAAATAGCACTCCCAACGAAAAACGTGAACGGAACTGAGAGAAGTAGCACTTCTGAGATACACTGTGACTGGAAGTGAGAGACGCAGCACTTCTGACATAAACTGTTACTGGAAGTGAGAGAAGCAGCACTTCTGACATACACTGTGACTGGAAGTGAGAGAAGCAGCACTTCTGACATAAACTGTGACTGGAAGTGAGAGAAGCAGCACTTCTGACATAAACTGTTACTGGAAGTGAGAGAAGCAGCACTTCCAACTGAAACTGTGACCCAAACTGTGAAGAAGCATTGTAATCAACAACAAAGGTTGTGAGGATAGGGCCATGCTTGGTGTGCCCGTCAAGTGGGCCATTGTGATGGCGAAAGAGTAAGAAGGAAAGAGTGGGTGGAATGAAGATGAATGGACCCACTGGTAGAACAGCCTGGGGATGTAAAGAGGAGGCCAAGAATGGACCCACTGGTAGAACAGCCTGGGGATGTAAAGAGGAGGCCAAGAATGGACCCACTGGTAGAACAGCTTGGGGGATGTAAAGAGGAGGCCAAGAATGGACCCACTGGTAGAACAGCTTGGGGGATGTAAAGAGGATGAAGGTGAATGGACCCACTGGTAGAACAGCCTGGGGGATGTACAGAGGAGGCCAAGAATGGACCCTCTGGTAGAACAGCCTGGGGATGTAAAGAGGAGGCCAAGAATGGACCCACTGGTAGAACAGCCTGGGGATGTAAAGAGGATGAAGGTGAATGGACCTTCTGGTAGAACAGCTTGGGGGATGTAAAGAGGAGGCCAAGAATGGACCCACTGGTAGAACAGCCTGGGGATGTAAAGAGGAGGCCAATAATGGACCCACTGGTAGAACAGCCTGGGATGTAAAGAGGAGGCCAAGAATGGACCTACTGGTAGAACAGCCTGGTGATGTAAAGAGGAGGCCAAGAATGGACCCACTGGTAGAACAGCTGGGAGATGTAAAGAGGATGAAGGTGAATGGACCCACTGGTAGAAGAGCTGGGGATGTAAAGAGGATGCCTAGAAGATACGTAGTGTGAAGGGGAAGGGGGAACTATCCTTCAAGAATGCCCATGAGATCTGAAGAGGTCTTTTAAAATGATGACACTCCAGTCAAGAGGAGTCTTTTGAGACTGACCACGAGATCTGAAGAGATCTGAAGAGGTCCTTTAAAATGATGACACTCCAGTCAAGAGGTGTTTCTTGAGACTGACCACGAGATCTGAAGAGGTCCTTTAAAATGATGACACTCCAGTCAGGAGGTGTTTCTTGAGACTGACCACGAGATCTGAAGAGGTCCTTTAAAATGATGACACTCCCGTCAAGAGGTTTCTCTTGAGACTGACCACGAGATCTGAAGAGGTCCTTTAAAATGACGACTCTTCAGGTTTGTTCTTTTCCATCCGTCCTGCACACAGATACAGAAACACAAGAGTGGAACAGATATGTAAATGCAGAAACCCCAAGAGTCTGTTAGAAACCTTCACAACTG
>JAGGCT020002860.1:0-10000 GCA_017654935.2 Phymorhynchus buccinoides | reverse complement strand
GTAAATAATGTGATATGATGACAGATCGATGATCAGGCCATAGGCCTTTGATCTGTTCGTGCTGATCCAACTCTCTTGTTCACAAAATTGAAAGAAGCAGACTTTGATATTGAGGTTCGTAATCATGACGAGGGTGAGAAAACTACATCTTTGCATTATGCATTCCTTCAAGTATGAAGAGTTCCATTTAGCTCGACAACTTTCGTCCTTCACGTATGCAGAGTTCTCATTTCGCTCGGCGAACAGCTTGTTCCCAGAACACGAGATGGGAACAATATTCGGGCCGAACTGCTGTTCGGCGAGCAAACAAACGTCTGTTCGGCGAGCAAACAAACGGCTGTTCGGCGAGCAAACAAACGGCTGTTCGGCGAGCAAACAAACGGCTGTTCGGCGAGCATTTTCTCGGGCTATTAGGGGGTCGGCCGAACATTTCAGTTCGCCGAACATCGGTTCTGCCAGCTAAGGATGGCTTTTACAGAAGATGCCATAAATTTCCTGTGCCATTTTCATGAACTCTGCTCTGAACTCACTGTCTTGGTCTTATTATAGAAAATGCCATAAAACTCCTGTGCCATTTTCATGAACTCTGCTCTGAACTTGGTGCCAGTCAGACAGTACAGGTAGAAGTTGATGCCACTATTCCATCTGAACAGCACGGCGCTAGTATAGTGAAACACCTCCACTTGACCACTGTGGATGGGGTCAGTCCAATCCATGTAATTCATGTACACTAACAATATAGCGACAGGCGTTGTCAGAAGGAAAAACGAAACGTTGGCAGTAACCAGGGTGACCGTCAATGAAGACACTTTCTGTTGTCTGAAGGAACCCTGGCTGGCTTGTTGTGTTGAAAGGTCTTTGTGGATTTCAGCAGATCTGACCAGTGTCCGCAAAAGAATGCTGTTACTGAGGAGTAACATGATGAAAGGTAAGAAATTGAACTGGAGCAAGATAATCCAAGAATGTATTCTGAGAGCAAACCATTCGTAGAGTTCTAATGCATGTATGAGACAGCTACCTGTATCATTAATGTTGTATCCGTACAGCAGGTGGGAATTCATCAGAAGCAGAACGATGCTCACTATACCAGCAGCACCTCGTGACTTTCTCTTGGTCCACACAGCACCGACACGAAGCGGCCACAGCACAGAGGCAGCTCTGAGCATGGTGAGTGACACCAGCATCCAGGACGATACAGGTGATGCTGCACGGTCTAAATACCTGCAAATCTTGCACTGCCAGGTGCCCTGATGCCTTATCATTGTATAATTATACATTTTTCGGAGGAAGTTCTCAAGTGCTTGCAACAACACTATCTGGTCAGACACGGCCAGAACACTGAAGAAAACACTGGACGTGGATGAAGGAAGACGAAGCATGATCAGAATGACCATCACATTTCCGAACATCCCAAAGACAACAACGATGGCATCGCCGATGATCATGATGAGAATAGCCAGGTCTTTATAGGGTTGGTATAAATCCCTCCAAGAACACTGTTTGACACGGTCTGAGTCGTTCATTGTACTGGTCACTTCATAGAATTAGACATTGAAAGTTGACTGTGGTTTTTTTCTTGTTGCATCGAGGGCTTAACCATGTACATGCTTTAGGTTTGTATGTGTTACACACTACAGCTTGTCTGCTGGAAATAGAAGAACTATAACCAAAGAACTGATCTGACTGACTGATGAAAATAAAAATCAACACCTAGTCTATATCTGCTGTTAGGCCAATGTGGTTAATAAATACAAGTGTAGCTACAGCAACCTTGGCCGATCAGTAGGCTTATGCAGTCGATTTTACACACACACACACACACACACACACACACACACACACACACACACACACACACACACACACACACACACACACATACACACACGCATGCAAGCACACACATGTGCGCGCATGCACGCATGCATGCTCGCTCGCTCCTACGCACAGAGAGACAGAGACAGAATAAGAGAGAGAGAGAGAGAGAGAGAGAGAGAGAGAGAGAGAGAGAGAGAGAGAGAGAGAGAGAGAGAGAGAGAGAGAGAGAGAAATATATGTGTGTGCGCACACATACTTGTATAATTATATAGGTTTGTATAATTTATGGTACACGCATGGTGGTTCTTGACTTATTTGCAAGCTTCCCAGAGTTGGCCTCTCTTCTTCAGGCATGGCACACTGGTAAGAGAATCACACGTAAACAAACAAATGACGTAATGATGACACTACATAGCAACAACACTGACGTAAATTTATGAACGATCATTGCTTTGCTTACGTTTTTTTTAACGTGTTTTGTCACTCTCTCACACACACACACACACACACACACACACACACACACGCACGCACACACACACACGCACACACGCGCACACACGTACGCACGCACGCACGTGCGCGCACACACACACACACACATCTCTCTTAATATCCTTTTTGTTTAACATTTCGATATCAAATTAAACAACATAATTATGAAGGTTGTGTACTTAACGAAAGCATGTGAAAATGAATTTACTCTGAACGTTACTATTATTTAAAATTCAAAGAAACAATAATGCAGTCTAAAACCTTTTTCGATTGTATGAAATTGGTTGATTGGGAGAGAGAGAGATAGAGAGAACTGAACTGAACTGAACTGAACGTTTTTAATGAATAGGCCATAGGCCCATGTCATTGGGGTGGTTACAAAATGCAAGGACCATTATTATGGATTTCTCGACGTATGCACATGCATAAATATAAACACAAAACATTATACAGTTACTCTACAAAACTTGCACACGGACACGCACATAATTTCACACAAGCGTATATAAATACAGAGAGATAGATAGATAGACAGATAGAGAGAGAGAGAGAGAGAAAGAGAGAGAGAGAGAGAGAGAGAGAGAGAGAGAGAGAGAGAGAGAGAGAGAGAGAGAGAGAGAGAGAGAGAGAGAGAGAGAGAGAGAGAGAGAGAGAGAGAGAGAGAGAGAGAGAGAGAGCACCCCTACCCACCCCCCTACTATTCCGGCACGCCACTCTTCGATCGTGTCGGCCCGCCGACTATCCTGTGACATCACAGGATTCCCCGATTACAAGCGGCGTTTCTTTGTTCTCCTGTTTCCCCCCAGTCAGGCGCTTTTGACAGGACATTGTAGTACAAAACATGTGACGTCACTGTTTATACTAAGACTCGTGATCTGCAGCATTCTCTATTTTCTACTGCTACTAACCAGGGGCGTCCCATTGGGACTAATCCCGCTCGGACTAATACCCCTCGGACTAATCCCAGTCAGACTAATGCCATTCGACCTAATTGCTTTGATTTGCATAGCTTTTCCCATTCGCTCTAATGTCTGCTCAGCATTTGTATCATTGCATTTCTGCGTAACCAGGTATTCCTTGTTTTTGCTCGTGTTCCTCGTGTTTTTATCTTATCTTTTAGGGTTAGGGTTAGGGGTTAGGGTTAGGGTTAGGGTTAGTTAGGGTTATCTTATCTTATCTTTTGCCATGGGGATTAGTGTCAAACTGCATTAGACTCTTTACAATGACATGCCAAAGACTAACTTTCATAAGTCATAACTTCTGCTTGTGTCTGGACAATTGGGTCCTTTTAATTAATTGTTTTATTATTATTTTATTTTGTAATAAATTCGTCGAAATGACTTTACTGTTGTTTATTATTTCTTACACTAAGCGTATGTAGTCCGAGTGGTACAAATAAAATGCTAGTCCACACGGGATTAGTCCAAGTGGTATATGGTCTGCCCGCCATGACTGTCAGCGGTGTGTTCAAAAGAGTTGTCTGAGCGGGATTAATCCCCTACTAACCTATGAACGTCCACTATAGATTTGAAATCAAGTGGGAAAATGCATAGTGGGAGGCAAAACTCTTAGTCTAGTCACAACCAAACTGAAACCTGGCTGAGTCAACACTGTAGGAACAAGCCCTCTGCAGTTACCTTCCAGTCATACTATTAGCCCAACTCGTAAGTAATATTGAATGTGTTTGGGTGTCAAATAATTGCTTTATATTTACTTTTGTTTGATTCTATCTTTTATCTAGATCCTATGTTCCATGTTGTATAAGTAGTAGAGGTGTCAGTTAAAAGAATTGGTAAATATGCTGTTCTAATTATGTCCACTTATTCATTCTTGTGCATGATTTTTTTCTTTAGCTCTTTTGGGGCAAGAACCGGATTCTATGCCTACTTTTATTTATCTATGTGTATGTGTGAAACTACTTGGTTGCAAACTTGCAGCTGTTGGTTGATTCACCTTTTACATTCCTTTCCATGTGTTGGATTTAGAGTGATATTGTTGGCTTGATCGTAGATTTTGATCTAGCTTGCTACTGAATCATAACAGTTCATTCCAGTACACCTTTTATATTTATTTCAGTTTGACAACTGAAATTCATATAATTTCTCATAGTGCTATTGTACAAGGGCGGCCTTCTAGCAGGTTGAGATCCACTAATCCCTGCCGGCTGAAGCCCATATCTCTAATCCATAGAGATCTACACCCCTATTTTCCTGTGATTCTCAGCAGGGCATCATTTGTCAAGAAGTTTAATCCCTGACTCACAAGCAACCAGCCGGTGCCGCCGCCAAGACGCCACCGCACCCAGAGCCCGCCATTTTAATTTATTGTTATATCAACATAGCCCAAAAACATTTTGAACTGCCCCTGTATCTATAATTGTTTAATGCCCAAAGCCAATCACCTCTACCAAATGATATGCTTGTAGCACAAAAATGCACTGGTTTGGACACAACTTGCCCAGCTATCCTGCTCGTCAGTTCTATGGGCGTATCAAGTGACGTCTTTATTTTATTACGTCACGTTAGCTGAATGTAGGTCATAGTAGTGAATGGTGATTTATTTCGTGCGGAACGCAAATGAGTCCCTTATTTCAATCACGTTTTTGAATATCTTCCCATGCCTACATCTTTTTACATTTCCTAGTGAGATTAAGAAATACAAAACAAACACATGATGCATTGATTTTCCAATCTTATGCAATTTGTTTTAGGCAGCTTAGCAATGGGACTCCCCTAAAGATGTTGAAAGAAGATGAAGAGTGGCAGAGCGATGACAACATTGGCTGTGGGGGTCCATCCTGTTCATGTTTTCAACCCATTTTCGCAGCCGAGCTGTGTCTTTCAAAGGAGTTCGAACCTGGGTGCAGGGTTTTTCCCCTCTCACTCTGCACTAGGCTTTACGGTCTGAACGTGGAGTCTTAATGATGAGACAATATACTGAGGTCCCATGTGCCCATACACTTAGCACAGGTTAAACCCAATGGCAACAAAATAGTTGTCATTTGGTCAAAATGTGCACCCCCACCCTTTCCTTCCTCATCATTCACACACAAATCGCATGCAGAAAATGGGTAGCAGGCCTCTGGCTGCGACGCACTCTCCAGGTGGGAGCAACCCGAACCAAGTGTTTCAAGGTTATTTGAGTTTAAAGCTTTCGGACCTGCAACAACGAATTTTGTGAGACAACTGAAGATGGCTATTTCTTTCTTACTTTCTTTCTTTCTTTCTTTTTTTTTTTTTTTTGGTGGTTTGTTTTTCTTTTCATTGTTTTTCATTGTTCGTTTTGCTACTCACAACATATATTTGTTTTTGTTTTTAAATTAGACTTGGGAGGTATCTCTATTTTACTTTTATATTTACATGCACTTGTTGTGTTTTGCACAGTGATGTGGAAAACGAATGTTTCTCTTGTGATTTATTTCATGGCTCAAAATAAGCAAACGAGTGCAGTACAGTGTCATATCAGACAAACAAGCATGTTCAGCACAGGCTTTGTACCACTTTGATTAAACAAAAATAATAATGCCTGCCTGAAGCTCAGAAGAACTTAAAACAACAGTCTTCATCCCACGTATCTATGCAGCCTCATGGTGTGAATTGAAGGGGAAATCAATGTGTTGTGTTAGACCCGGGATATGAAACCTTTAACATTTCAAAGCCTCTAGATCAAACATAGAGACATAATTTACAACAGGAATTAAAAGCTTACCCGTAAAGCAGATAACACGCATCCTTAATCAACAATCATAAAAAAGCTCCAAATTAATTTGCATGTTATCACAGGCCTTGATACAACCATTATTCCCATATATATGTCACAGTAGAAATGGGAATCCAGTAGGATTCGGAATCCTACTAGTAGAAATCGGAATTCTAATTTCTACTGGACTTTTTCTAGTAGAAATTGGAATTCTGATTTCTAATAGTACTGACATCCAGTAAAAAATGGAATCCAGTACAAATTGGAATCTACATATTGTTTCAGTTGTAAGAGAAGAAAGACAAAACCAGGGCGGAGTTGATAGTTTAAGAGCAGCAATAATTGAATTCTAATCCCTTTGGCTGCAGCACTAGAAAAGACAGTGCAACCTAATCCCTTTGGCTGCAGCACTAGAAAAGACAGTGCAACCTAGTCCCTTGCACTGTCCTTTCTAGTGCTGCAGCCAACGGGATTAGGTTGTATTGTCGTTTCTAGTGCTGCAGCCCAGGGGATTAGGTTGCACTGTCTTTTCTAGTGCTGCAGCTAAAGGGATTAGTTTGCACTGTCTTTTGTAGTGCTGCAGCCAAAGGTATTAGGTTGTCTTTTTTAGTGCTGAAGCCGAAGGGATAAGGTTTTTATGTTATAGTGCTGCAGCCAAAGGGATTAGGTTGTCTTTTCTAGTGCAGCAGCCAAAGGGACTAGGTTGTACTATCTTTTCTAGTGCTGCAGTCAAAGGGATTATAATTCAATTATTAATTATTACTACTCTAATAGCACTAGCAAAGACAACCTAATCCATTTGGCTGCAGCACTAGAATATACAACGTAATCCCTTTGGCTGCAGCACTAGAAAAGACAGTGCAACCTAATCCCTTTGGCTGCAGCACTAGAATATACCACCCTTTGGCTGCAGCACTAGAAAAGACAGTGCAACCTAATCCCTTTGGCTGCAGCACTAGAATAAACAACCTAATCCCTTTGGCTGAAGCACTAGAAAAGACAACCTAATCCCTTGGGCTGGAGCACTAGAAAGAGGCCCCATGCAGCAGTTCATATTTCAAAACAGACAACTTTAATTGTTTGGGTCTCTTCTGTTCATTGTTTTCTTATATTTAAATAAATATATGCATTATTTTTATAGTTTAGTGGAAACACTTTAAGAACTACTTCTCTTGGTGACATGACATAACTCGTAAAACTCTCGAATTGTCTGGATCAGCTCAGCTCTGAACTTGATGTTCGTCAAACAGTACAAGTAGACGTTTACCGCACTCTTGGAGTAGAACAGGAAATAACTGACTGCATGCAACACCGACTTATTAGCGGGGTGTTCCCGATCAGAATAATCATGTTCATATATCATGATAGTAATAGCAAACGGTGTTGTGAGGAGGACAAAGCATGCACTATCAATTATTAAGGTGACAGTCCACGAAGACACTCCACGATCTCTGACCTCCTGGCTGGTTTGCTGTACAGTAGGACGTCTTCTTGTTCTGACACATCTGACCAGTGACCACAAAAGAACACTGTTGCTGGTGATCAGAATCACGAAAGGTAAGAAATAAATCTGAAATACGCGAATCTCAAACAGGTACATTTTCGACCCAGTCACCATACAACCCACTCTATTTCTGCCACTTTTGATGAGAAGATGCCAGTTCATCGCAATGATGAAGATGATCACAATGCCTGCTGTAACTCGCGACTTTCCCTTGGTCCACACAGCACTGACACGACGTGGCCACAGCACAGAAGCAGCTCTGAGCACGGTGAGTGCCACCAGCATCCATGACGATACAGTGGTCACTGTGCGATGTGTGATCATATACAACTTGCATTGCCACCAACTGCCACTACTAAAGGGTTGCACGCGTAGTTTGCTGTAAAACAGTCGGTCCAGAGGCCCTGCTATCAGCACCAACTGGTCAGACAGGGCCAGGGTTTTGAAGAACACACTGTAGGTGGAGGAAGGAAGACGAAGCATGATCAGCATTATCAGGCAGTTCCCCAAAATCCCAGTGGCACACACGATGGGATCACGAAAATCCCTGATGAGCACAGCAAGGTCTCCGTAGTGTTGGTGTTGAAAATATCCAGTATCATTCCGTACATAACGGTCGGAGATCTCTGTGGTACTGGTCAGCCCAACGACTGGGTCACTGGAGGTGGCTAGACTATTTTCAGTTAGCATTGTTGGTCAAAGCAGAACATAACATTCAGATGAATTTGGGGTATATCTGCTTTGTTAGTTATCGTAGGCTAACACGGAACACTCAGTTGAATTTAGGGTCTATCTGCTTTGTTAGTTATCGTAGGCTAACACGGAACACTCAGTTGAATTTAGGGTCTATCTGCTTTGTTAGTTATTGTAGGCTAACACGGAACACTCAGTTGAATTTAGGGTCTATCTGCTTTGTTAGTTATCGTAGGCTAACACGGAACACTCAGGTGAATTTGGGGTATATCTGCTTTGTTGGTTATCGTAGGCTAACACGGAACACTCAGTTGAATTTAGGGTCTATCTGCTTTGTTAGTTATCGTAGGCTAACACGGAACACTCAGTTGAATTTAGGGTCTATCTGCTTTGTTAGTTATCGTAGGCTAACACGGAACACTCAGTTGAATTTAGGGTCTATCTGCTTTGTTAGTTATCGTAGGCTAACACGAAACACTCAGGTGAATTTGGGGTCTATCTGCTTTGTTAGTTATCGTAGGCTAGCACGGAACACTCAGGTGAATTTGGGGTCTATCTGCTTTGTTAGTTATCGTAGGCTAACACGGAACACTCAGTTGAATTTAGGGTCTATCTGCTTTGTTAGTTATCGTAGGCTAACACGGAACACCAGTTGAATTTGGGGTCTATCTGCTTTGTTAGTTAGATGCAACATTTCTGCACTACCTGTTTATCAGATTTTCATTACTTTGCTTTAAAACTATTCAACGTATTTTCTGTGGATCAAACACAGCATATGGGTCAGTGTTTGTGTTACTTAGGATACTTTTATTAATGTAAAAGTATAATAAATGTTCATTACTTTTATGACCATTTTTAGAGTCATTTATAGAGCGTTCCTCTAATATCATCAATGGTGAACAGACGTTAAATAAACCACTGAACTGAACTGATAGTGCGTCATGATGAGAAATGTCCATTTAAGTACGGAATTGACGTGAGACATCTTTCAGACTTTAGGTTTTGCGTTGTAATCTGACTCTATCCCAAATGCAAGACTGCCATCAACAACTCTTTTCATGTATTTTGTTTACAAAAGATGTGCTTTTAGCACAGTAAACCTATTATAGTTGATTTAAATGACTGGCCACTCTGAAAGTTCTATTTGTTCATGATGTACGCATGACATGTAATAATCATAGGTTACTGTGAATACTATTTCAGTTATTACGTGCACAAACATAATAGACTCATCGTATTAGATTTGAAAGGTTAATATCACAATAAGGAAACAGAAAGACGTGTAGGTGCATCGGGAGAGAGAGAGAGAGAGAGAGAGAGAGAGAGAGAGAGAGAGAGAGAGAGAGAGAGAGAGAGAGAGAGAGAGAGAGAGAGAGAGAGAGAGAGAGAGAGAGAGAGAGAGAGAGAGAGAGAGAGAGAGAGAGAGAGAGAGAGAGAGAGAGAGAGAGAGATGAGAAAAAAATGAGAGAGTACCAGACTGGCAGACAGAGAGGGAAAGAGAGAGAGAGAGAGAGAGAGAGAGAGAGAGAGAGAGAGAGAGAGAGAGAGAGAGAGAGAGAGAGAGAGAGAGAGAGTGAGAGACTGAGCAATGGTTGACTGAGCCGGGCCGTCTGCCCATGTAAAAAGAAACAGCAGGGTAAGGGTAGTATCAAATACAGTAGCAAAAGAGCACAAACAGAAAACAAAGTAAACAGATTCAAACTTTTACGAATATAGGCAGACAAAAGAAACTCATGCAGATTCCGTAGCAAAAGGCAAGGTAATTGTATAACTAACGCTCACATACACCAA
>JAGGCT020000285.1:5000-36493 GCA_017654935.2 Phymorhynchus buccinoides | reverse complement strand
CGAAATGATTGTGCTTGTTGCTGGTTTATTTGGGAACTGCTTGATACTCATGGTCATGCGTCGTCTTCCTTCCTCTACGTCTAGTGTGTTCTTCAAAACCCTGGCCCTGTCTGACCAGTTGGTGCTGATCCTGGGGCCTATGAACCGATTGCTTCACAAAGGATTGAGCGTAAGTTACTTCTATAACGGCAGTTTCTGGCAGTGTAAGATGTATATACTGACATACCGCACAGTGACAGTTATGTCGTCATGGATGCTGGTGTCACTCACTGTGCTCAGAGCTGCCTCAGTGCTGAGGCCACGTCATGTCGACGCTGTGTGGACAAAGGGAATGTCACGAGTCACTGCTGGTGTAATGGTCGTCCTTATCATTGCGATCAACTGGCACCTTCTTTATAAATACACTTTTAGAATGGAGGTTTGTAGTCTTACAGGACCAAAAAGGTATTTGTTTTGGGTTCGCCTCTTCCAGGTCTGTTTCTTACCGAGCGTAATGATGATCATCAGTAACAGTGTTCTTTTGTGGACACTGGTCAGGACAAGAACACGTGTTCCCACGCAACGAACCTCCCAGGATTTCAGAGAACAGAAAGTGTCTTCACTGACTGTCACCATGATTGCTGCAGGTGTGTGCTTTTTCCTGCTGACGACGCCTTTTGCTGTACGTATCCTGACGTATGAAATGGGTTATTTTGACATGGACAATCCCGTTCACAAAGAACTGTACTCTGTGCTCAGTGCTGTCTGTTATGTCCTGTTCTACGCTAACAATGGCGTTAAATTATCTCTGTACTTTGTAACTTGTAGAAAGTTCAGAGAAGAGTTATTACAGATATTTCATGAGTTTTATGGGTTATGTCACGAAACATCAAAAAATGGCCAAACAAACATCGAAAAGAGTGAACAAAGAAGAACAAAACAATGATTTTAAAGAAAAAATATAATCATTTTTTTTCTAAGCTGAACTGTCTGATGTTCTATTGAACCTGAAAATATAAATAACCCTCTACTATCACAGTCCTTGATTATTGTAATCATTAATGCTACTTTAGAAAGCTTTTCAAACGGGTTATTCTACTATATTGCACTGCTCTAGTGGAGAAATAGGTAAATCAAGGTATTGAGGACCAAAATTATGTTTAGCTTCATGCCCTATCTACTGGGCTTACCTTCATTGCAATGGAAATATCATGATGAATTAGATGGATTCCAACAACCTGTTAGTGTGGGTGCCCTTTAAAATTAGCTAGTGTTTCAAAGAACTCATTTCAATGATGATTTCAGGCCTTGTGTGCAGTTGTAATAAATGTAATGCTTGAATGACTGATTTTAAATCCACGCAGAGGAGAACTTAAAGCTTTTGGAAAATTAATAAGTTCATGCAAAACTATGAGTATTAGTGTGTGTGTGTGTGTGTGTGTGTGTGTGTGTGTGTGTGTGTGTGTGTGTGTGTGTGTGTGTGTGTGTGTGTGTGCGTGCGTGCGTGCGTGCGTGCGTGCGTGTGTGCGTGTGCGCGTGCGTGCATGTGTGCGTGTGTGTATGTGTGTGTGTGTGCGTGTGCGTGTGCGTGTGCGTGTGCGTGCGCGTGTGTGTGCGTGCGTGTGCGTGTGCGCGTGCGTGTGTGCATGCATGCGTGCGTGCGTGTGTGCGTGCATGTGTGTGTGTGTATGTGTGTGCACGTGTTTATGTATATGTACATGTTCTGTAATTATATCCTTCCCATGGCCAGCTATGATCCTGTGTTGTGAAGGGAAAGGTTTGGAATCTCTATGGATTACATAGTTTCAAATGATAAGTTAACAACTGAGCCAATGTACCTGTTTCCTATTCATTAGCACAATGAACAATTCAGACCGTTTTAGCAGGAGTTCTTGGTATGATCTATATCAACCCTATAAAGACCTGGCTTATCTGATCATGGACATTGGGGATTCTATCGCTGTGATCTTTGGGACGTTCGGAAATGTGATGATCGTTCTGGTCATGCTTCGTCTTCCGTCAACCACATCCAGTGTGTTCTTCATTGTCCTGGCCGTGTCTGATCAAATGGGGCTGATGAGTGCACTGCAGAACTTCCTCTGGTCCGTGTATAGTTTCACATCTATAAGAAGACAGGGCACCTGGCAGTGCAAGATCTACCGGTATTTAAACCGCATAACCTCGCCTGTATCGTCATGGATGCTGGTGTCACTCACCATG
Source organism: Phymorhynchus buccinoides (assembly GCA_017654935.2). Taxonomy (NCBI): domain Eukaryota; kingdom Metazoa; phylum Mollusca; class Gastropoda; order Neogastropoda; family Raphitomidae; genus Phymorhynchus; species Phymorhynchus buccinoides. The sequence continues at coordinate 34,294 of JAGGCT020000285.1, read as the reverse complement.
CTCAGAGCTGCTTCTGTGCTGTGGCCACTTCGTGTCGGTGCTGTGTGGACAAAGAGAAAGTCACGAGCTGCTGCTGCTATCGTCAACATTGTTCTCCTTCTGATCAACTGCCACCTTCTGTATGGATACGACATTGATGATAGAGGTGAATGTTTTATACATGCTTCAGAAATGTACGAGTGGTTCGCTTTTAGAATAGCACCTTGGATTCGCCTGCTTGAGTTTTGTCTTTTACCCTCCATTATACTGATGGTCAGCAACAGCGTTCTGTTGTGGACGCTGGTCAGATCTGCCAGAATCAGTCACCATCTTTCAACGCAACAGGCCGTCCAGGACTCCAGACAACAGAAGGTGTCTTCACTGACGGTCACATTGATTGCTACAAGCATTTCTTTCGTTCTCCTAGCAACGCCATTCGCTATATATCTGATACTTGAGGACTACATTGATTGGAATGATCCCATTCACTACGGGCAAGTGAAGATATTTTCCCGAACCAGCAACGTGCTGTGGAGATGTAACCATGGCATCAACTTCTACCTGTACTGTCTGACTGGCACCAGGTTCAGAACAGAATGGCTGAAAATGGTACGGGAGTTTCGTGGTATATTCTGTAAGACTGACAAAGTCCTTTCAGAGCATTCAGAGAAGACGTCTGTCAGAATACAATGAGAGCATTGTAGACCCGTTTGATTGTGGGCATTACGTGCTGTGCTATATGACAGCGTGAGGACACACACATGATACATGTATTTCTTTTGAATGTACACAAGAGAGAGAGAGAGAGAGAGAGAGAGAGAGAGAGAGAGAGAGAGAGAGAGAGAGAGAGAGAGAGAGAGAGAGAGAGAGAGAGAGAGAGAGAGGGAGAGAGAGAGAGAGAGAGAGAGAGAGTGAATTAATAATTTTTTGAATTGATTTTTTATTGATTTTAGGCAGTTAACCCATTTAGCAACTCAATCCGATATTACACAAAGAAAAACAAACGAAATCTTTAATTGACTTGACATGGAAACCATGGCAATAAATTAATGTCTTTCATTTGAAATAGCACAAACGCGAACGGGAAAAAAGTGTGGTTGTACTGAATAAGCCGGTGTGTGTTGTCACAGTCTCTTACTTACTCCTGTCATCAGGCCAGGACACGTTGCCAACCCAGGAATGTTCGAATTTGCTCTTGTAAATCGAGAGAAAGAGAGAGAGAGAGAGATGGACAGAGAGAGAGAGAGAGAGAGAGAGAGAGAGAGAGAGAGAGAGAGAGAGAGAGAGAGAGAGAGAGAGAGAGATGGACAGAGAGAGAGAGAGAGAGAGAGAGAGAGAGAGAGAGAGAGAGAGAGAGAGATGGACAGAGAGAGAGAGAGAGAGAGAGAGAGATGGAGAGAGAGAGAGAGAGAGAGAGAGATGGAGAGAGAGAGAGAGAGAGAGAGAGAGAGAGAGAGAGAGAGAGAGAGAGAGAGAGAGAGAGAGATGGACAGAGAGAGAGAGAGAGAGAGAGAGAGAGAGAGAGAGAGAGATAGAGATATAGAGAGAGAGAGAGAGAGAGAGAGAGAGAGACAGAGAGAGAGAGAGAGAGAGAGAGAGAGAGAGAGAGAGAGAGAGAGAGAGAGAGAGAGAGAGAGAGAGAGAGAGAGAGAGAGAGAGAGAGAGAAGAGAGAGAGAGAGAGAGAGAGAGAGAGAGAGAGAGAGAGAGAGAGAGAGAGAGAGAGAGAGAGAGAGAGAGAGAGAGAGAGAGAGAGAGATTTCATACTTTCACAAAATAGTACCCCTTAAAGTACATAAGGCAAGGGAAATATTGAGGGCACTTAACCTACACATATCCCATAAACGTCTAGGCAGGGCTTTCAATAACAATTACCAAAACGTTCAATGGAGACAGGTGCGTTCTCAATGCAGTCGTTTGTGTTCGATGTCACACTGTACTTGATTGTGCAACTTGTTTCCTTCCATTCCATTCAATGCTTAACCCTTTCGACGCCATCCATACTTCAGCCCAAAAATACCATTAAACATAACTGGGTAGATAAAAAAGGTATTTGCAAAAATAGAGAATTCCTCTGTGACATGCACAACATTAGGCCTATCCTTGCCTCCCGAACTTAAGAGAATATGGTCTCCAGATAACAGGCCATGACGTGCTGCAGTGACATGGGTGTTAAACCATTGTGGTGCATAAAATGCGACATTGGCGGCGAAAGGGTTAAAATATTGGCTCAGGCTTTATGCATGACTGTGCAGTGTCTGTTGCTTCAACACACGTATGGGCACACAAGCAAACGAACGTTTGCATACACACACGCGCGCGCGCGCACACGCACCCTCTCTCTCTCTCTCTCTCTCTCTCTCTCTCTCTCTCTCTCTCTCTCTCTCTCTCTCTCTCTCTCTCTCTCTCTCTCTCTCTCTCTCTCTCTCTCTCTCTCTCTCTCTCTCTCTCTCTCTCTCTCTCATGCACACACTCCCATACACGCACACACACGCACGTGTGCACACACTGCGCATACAGACAAACCATCTGAACGGACACACACACACACGCACAAACACACATAAATAGAGAGACATAGAGACATATTGAGAAAGACAGACACAGAGATAATAGAGAGAGGCAGAGACAGACAGATAGATTGAAGAAAAACAACATTTTCTTTTTAAATCTCCCCCCTCAACCATGCCTTTCCCCCATATCACACACACACACACACACACACACACACACACACACACACACACACACACACACACACACACACACACACACACAGAGCTAAACAAACAATTTGTATAAAAGTAATAACAGGACAACAAACAAAATTTATAAAAGGGGATACATAAAAACAAGGTTTAGATTATAAATGCCAATGCTGAATACGAGAACGATGTAACATAATGTATGATAAAGTCAACACATATTCACCCTCACTCTCTCTCTCTCTCTCTCTCTCTCTCTCTCTCTCTCTCTCTGTCTCTGTCTGTCTGTCTCTCTCTCTCTCTCTCTCTCTCTCTCTCTCTCTCTCTCTCTCTCTCTCTCTCTCTCTCTCTCACACACACACACACACACACTTAACACACACACAACACACACATAAAGTTGCACAAGATTACACACACAACAAGGATCTTAACCCAACAATTTGCATAAAGTAATAATGGGACAATAAATAAAGGGTTCCGAGTTTCTCTCTTCTCTCTCTCCTCTCCTCCCTCCCCCCCCTCTCCCCCCCCCCTCCCCACAATATTTCTCCCTCTCTCTCTCTCCCCCCTCCCTCTCCCTCTCTCTCTCTCTCTCTCTCTCTCTCTCTCTCTCTCTCTCTCTCTCTCTCTCTCTCTCTCTCTCTCTCTCTCTCTCTCTCTCTCTCTCTCTCTCTCTCTCTCTCTCTCTCTCTCACACACACACACACACACACACAGCTTAACCCAACAATTTGCATAAAGTAATAATGGGACAATATGCATTCCGAGTTTCTCTCTTTCTCTCTCTCTCCTCTCCTCCCTCCCCCTCTCTCCCCCCCCCCCCAATCTCCCACAATCTCTCTCCCTCCCCCCCCCCCCCCCTCTCTCTCTCTCCCTAGTCCCCGAGCTCTCTCTCGGGGAGCTCTTGTTTTTGTCTGGTCTCCGTCCGGTCTCTCTCTCTCTCTCTCCTCCGTCCGGCTATTCGTCCGTTTATCTCACAAACCTACACAGCTTAACATCATCAATTTCATAAAGTAATAATGGGACAATATGCATAAAGGGTTCCAGTTTCTCTGTCTCTCTCTCTCATTCTCCAAGGTCCGCCAGTTACGGGGTTCCCCCCCCCCCCCACATCTCGCTCCTCTCTCTCTCAAAGTCTCCCCCCCCCCAGCCCCCCTCTCTCTCTCTCAACATTTCTTCTCTCTCTCTCTCTCTCTCTCTCTTGTCATCTCTCTCTCTCTCTCTCTCTCTCTCTCTCTCTGCTCATGACAGGCGCACACACATCACAGCTTAACCCAACAATTTGCATAAAGTAATAATGGGACAATATGCATAAAGGGTTCCGAGTTTCTCTCTTTCTCTCTCTCTCTCCGTCCTGTTTTGATGCGTTTTTCTGTCCCTGTACCCCCCCCCCCCTCCTCATCTCTCTCCCTCTCTTCGGAGTCCCTCGGCCCCCGCCCCTCTCTCTCTCTTCTCAGCCGCTCGGGGTTGCACTTGTTCTCTCAGTCTTCTCGATCAAACACATACCCCCAACATACCCCCACACATACCCCCACCAATACCCCCACCCATACCCCCACACATACCCCCACCCATACCCCCACCCATACCCCCACCCATACCCCCACCCATACCCCCACCCATACCCCCACCCATACCCCCACCCATACCCCCACCCATACCCCCACCCATACCCCCACACATACCCCCACCCATACCCCCACCCATACCCCCACCCATACCCCCACCCATACCCCCACCCATACCCCCACACATACCCCCACAATACCCCCACACATACCCCCACACATACCCCCACACATAACACATACCCCCACACATACCCCCACGTTTACCCCCACACATACCCCCACACATACCCCCACCGCATACCCCCACCCATACCCCCACACATACCCCCACCCATACCCCCACCCATACCCCCACACATACCCCCACCCATACCCCCACCCATACCCCCACACATACCCCCACCCATACCCCCACACATACCCCCACACATACCCCCACCTATACCCCCACCCATACCCCCACACATACCCCCACCCATACCCCCACCCATACCCCCACACATACCCCCACCCATACCCCCACCCATACCCCCACACATACCCCCACCCATACCCCCACACATACCCCCACACATACCCCCACACATACCCCCACCCATACCCCCACACATACCCCCACCTATACCCCCACCGACCCCCACACATACCCCCACCCATACCCCCACCCATACCCCCACACATACCCCCACCCATACCCCCACTACCCCCACACATACCCCCCCACCATACCCCCACCCATACCCCCACCCATACCCCCACCCATACCCCCACCCCACTCGGGATGATCTTCTTTTACCCACGGGTTCTCTTATCCCTATCCCCCTCTATTATAACCCTTCACCCCAACAAACACTTACTCTCACTAGACATGTGTTTCTCTTATCCCTCCTCCATTTTTTACACTTTAACACCTTTAATACCCCCTTTCAATTACCACATCAGATGGGGCTCTCATACACACACTCTCTCTCTCCTTCTCTCTCTCTCTCTCTCCCCCTCTCTCTCTCTCTCTCTCCCCCCACCTCTCTCTCTCTCTCTCTTCTCTCTCTCTCTCCCTCTCTCTCGTACACACTCTCTTTAATTATCTCTCTTATCAGACTCGAGATGGATTATCAACTTATCATCTCCTCCCAGGAGGATAGATCACGCAGAGCCTTATATTTCTCCTATCTCTTTTCTTCCTCGTCTCTCTTTCTACCTCCCTCTAATTAAATGTTATACCTTATTTGCTATTTATGTTCTTTCTCTCTAAATATCAACCTCACCCTATCCCTTATCACTATACCTAAACACAACGCTGATTTCTTTCTTTCTTTTTTCTTTCTTCTTATTTGAGCCCTTTCTGGTGGTGTTTTCGCACTCCCACATTTACACATCTTTACTCATCAATTTAATATCCAATAATCCTATACCCCACGCTTTAGATTACACACTTCTCAAACTTCCCATCTTCCGATCAGGTACCGAGCAGAGCTTCGCCTTGACATACAAAATAAAACGCTGATATTGGCCGCCACTCGGGATGATCTTCTTTTACCCATGGGTTCTCTTACCCCTATCCCCCTCTATTATGGCCCTTCACCCCAACAAACACTAACTCTCACTAGACATGTGTTTCCCTTATCCCTCCTCCATTTTTTACACTTTAACACCTTTAATACCCCTTTTCAATTACCACCTCAGATGGGGCTCTCATATACACACTCTCTATCTCCTTCACTCTCTTTTTCTTTCTCTCTCTCTCTCTCTCTCTCTCTCTCTCTCTCTCTCTCTCCTCTCTCTCTCTCTCTCTCTCTCTCTCTCTCTCTCTCTCTCTCTCTCTCTCTCTCTCTCTCTCTCTCTCTCTCTCTCTCTCTCTCTCTCTCTCTCTCTCTCTCTCTCTACACCTCTCTCTCTAATTATCTCTTTAATTATCTCTCTTATCAGACTCGAGATGGATTATCATCTTATCATCTCCTCCCAGGAGGATAGATCACGCAGAGCCTTATATTTCTCCTATCTCTTTTCTTCCTCGTCTCTCTTTCTACCTCCCTCTAATTAAATGTTATACCTTATTTGCTATTTATGTTCTTTCTCTCTAAATATCAACCTCACCCTATCCCTTATCACTATACCTAATCACAACGCTGATTTCTTTCTTTCTTTTTTCTTTCTTCTTATTTGAGCCCTTTCTGGTGGTGTTTTCGCACTCCCACATTTACACATCTTTACTTATCAATTTAATATCCAATAATCCTATACCCCACGCTTTAGATTACACACTTCTCAAACTTCCCATCTTCCGATCAGGTACCGAGCAGAGCTTCGCCCTGACATACAAAATATAACCCAACAATTTGCATAAATTAATAATGGGACAATATGCATAAAGGCATCCACCCACTGCCCCAAATAAGCACCAATATAGGAAACGCGACGTGAGGGGTGAATGCCAGAACTGCCCATCTGTGCTCTTTATTCCTTTTGAGATAGACCGTTCTGGCAGGCACCCCTCGTAATATTCGCTGGCTTGCTGTTGCTCTTTTTCATCGTTCCGTTTCCGTTGTCTGGGGGGGGGGGGGGGGGTTAGGGGTGGGGGGGAGTGTGTGTTAGTTTAACCGCCTAAACCGTACAGCGTTTACTTCTTTGGGTAGCCCAAATTCAAACTGAACGTCAATTTACATTGTTTTTTTAATGCTGACTTCAATAATTCGATCCTCCGTAGTCGGAGTGCGGCAGCGCACGTGGCGGGGTAATAAAAAAAAACCCGGTCACACACATAACTATTCTCACCCATAGCTGGTGCATTTGAACCCATAGTGTTCAAGTGCTTCGGCGGTTGGGATGACCGACCCCTGGATTCTTTTAGCCAGGGTATGACAACAACAACAACAGCAACAACAACAATTTACGTTATTTTGAATTAGTCTTTTTTAGTCCCCGAGCCGAAGGTTCGGGGAGCTATTGTTTTTGTCTGGTCCGTCCGTCCGTGTCCGTCCGGCGTGCCTCCGTCCGTCCGGCTATTCGTCCGTTTATCTACAGAACTATTCAGTCTATCATCATCAAATTTGGAATACTAGTTTGCCAAGATGCCAGCTATCCACTGATGTATTTAGTTTTACAATAAGGTCAAGGTCGCGCCAGTTATGGGGTTCAAACCCCGAAACACATAATCGCTAATATCTCGCGAAGTTTTGCATTTATTTTAATGCAGTTTTTTTCACAACATTTCTTGATGAATGGTCTATGTTTTAAGTTGTCATGAATTTTTCTGTGCGCGCGTGTGCGCATGATCACGCGCGCTCAAATCACGGGTCCGAACCCCAAGGCTACAAAACTATTCAGTTACGTGCTGTTTGGATGCGTTTTTATGTAGTTACGTGCTGTTTTGAAGCGTTTTTATGTATGTGTACAGCCGACACATTCCGATTTCGGAGTAGGACGGCGATGCTGCGAGGGGACTTTGCAGCCGCTCGGGGTTGCACTTGTTTCAGTTTTCGATCAAATGTCTTTGAAAACATTTCTTCTTTTTTTTTACATCCAAAATCCATTTGAAAATGTCTGGGGGTGAGGGTAGGAACAGGTTGTGTGAGAACGGGGGTGGGGTTACGTTTAACCGCTTAAACCGAGGGTGTGTGTGTTACGTTTAACCGCCTAAACCGAGGGTGTGTGTGTTACGTTTAACCGGGTTAAACCGAGGGTGTGTGTGTTACGTTTAACCGCTTAAGCCGAGGGCTTAAATACCCACCAGATCACGTGTCAAAATCACGGGTTTTACGTGTTTTCCCTCTTATAACTGGAAATAAATCTTGTTTTGACCAAGTCTGACTCCCATCTAAATGTCCCCAATTGCAAACGAACACATCAGTTTAAAGAGCAGCCTCAATTTGAATATGGGGAAATTTGTATGTGGGTCACGGCAACCCAGAAAAAACCAAGGGACTTAATCGTGGTGCGTCACTGGGTCTTTAAAGACCCCGCACGTCACGTGTCAAAATCACGGTTTTCACGTGTTTTCCCTCTTATAGCTGATAAGAAATCTTGATTTGACCAGGTTTGACTCCCATACAAATGCCCCCAAATTTCAAAACGAAACACCATTTTAAAGAGCAGCCTCAATTTGGGGGAATGTGTATGTGGGTCACAGCTACCCAGAAAAAAAAGGGACTTAATCGTGGTGGGTCAGTGTGTCTGTAAAGACCCACCACGCACGCCGATTTGTGAAAATCAGAGTTTTCACGTGTTCTCTCTCTCTCTCTCTCTCTCTCTCTCTCTCTCTCTCTCTCTCTCTCTCTCTCTCTCTCTCTCTCTCTCTCTCTCTCTCTCTCTAAGTCATGGCAAGCCAACAAACAACAACAATTTGTGTTTTTTTGTCTTCTTTTTCTTTTTCTTCTTCTTCTTCATGCACGCACCCCCACCCACACCCACACGTACAGAGAGAGAGAGAGAGAGAGAGAGAGAGAGAGAGAGAGAGAGAGAGAGAGAGAGAGAGAGAGAGAGAGAGAGAGAGAGAGAGAGAGAGAGAGAGAGAGAGAGAGAGAGAGAGAGAGAGAGAGAGAGACAGAGAGAGAGAGAGGGAGAGAGAGACAGAGAGAGAGAGAGAGAAACAGAGACAGAGACAAAGAGAGAGAGAAAGCTGAAATGGTTTAATGAGTCGGCCATTGGCTCATGTCATTTTAAGTGGTTATAAAAGTATAACAAAGTAGTAGTATTAACAACATTTTATCATAAACACACATAACAAACGTAGCATATACGTAGTTCAAAACTTCATACATGTATACATAATACATAGAATATCAGATAAACACAATCATCATTAATCTCCCGGATTCTAAACGCTTTTGAGAGAGAGAGAGAGAGAGAGAGAGAGAGAGAGAGAGAGAGAGAGAGAGAGAGAGAGAGAGAGAGAGAGAGAGAGAGAGAGAGAGAGAGAGAGAGAGAGAGATTGTCATTTAAGCTTTTAGCCCATAATAGCAGTGCAATGCGATATGCGAGCAGTGTGACATAAAATAAAATCGGATTTCTGATAGACACTTCACACAAAATCCTGATCGCTTCTCGGCCTTTTGGCTAAGACAGTGATTCAGGAACATAAATCTGTGTTTATACCCGGGTTGGTTTGTTCAGCCCGTCGTACATGGCGAAAGCCGATACGCGACGTTAAACTGAACTTCCATCCACACTTCACACGCGACGTAATGCAAAGTCATTGGCATGGGTCCATAACAATGTTAGTTTCAGTTTTTTTCTGTTCGGAAATCAACAACAAGCAGGCCACTAGGAAGTAGGCGTTCTCGCACGCACCAACACATCGGATGAGACCTAAAACCGAGGTCCCGTGTGGGAACGCTCGCACAAGATCTTGCGCGCACGTTAAAGCCCATTCCACTGATTCGGTACGAGTAGGCAGTGTGTGCCGGTGGAATGGATGACACGAACTCACAAAGCATGCATCCTGTGCGCCAATAGCAGTCTAAACGAAGACTTTGGGCGTGGGGCAGGATACACATCCCCAATCGGAAGAAGAAGTAGAAGAAGAAGACATGACAGTGTGGGTACGTAAGCAAAGGGAAGCAACTTCATGAAAGTGACAGATAAGACAAGGAACGATAACCCCTGTCGTCTTAGCTGAAGACTTTCCAGTGGTGATGTCCCTTTCATCATTCTTGGCAAACTCACGTCCCGCGTTTAATAATAAAAAAAATGTAGTTCAGAGAGAGAAGGCATCGATACAAGTAGAAATGTTTCTGTAATCTGGGTGCGTAATCCTGTGTGCAGTAGTAATAGGTAAAATGCACGGGTAGTGGTATGTAAATTAAGCTAAGCACACACACACACACACACACACACACACACACACACACACACACACACACACACACACACACACACACACACACACACAAACAGGCAGACAGACAGACAAACGCGTGCGTGCACACACACACACACGCGCGCGCGCACGCACGCACACACACACACACACACACACACACACACACACACACACAGAGGAACGCACACATGCACAAATACAGGCACGCTCGCACAGAGAGAGAGAGATAGACGGGGGGAGAGAGAGAGCGAGAGAGAGAGAGAGAGAGAGAGAGAGAGAGAGAGAGAGAGAGAGAGAGAGAGAGAGAGAGAGAGAGAGAGAGAGAGAGAGAGAGAGAGAGAGAGAGAGAGAGAGACAGACAGACAGACAGACAGACAGACAGAGAGACAGAGACAGGGAAACAGAGACGAAGCCTAAGAGATATGGAGACAAAGAGTTTTCACAGGTCCAAAGAAGAAGAAAAAACTTACGTTAACTGGAATCGGTGCTGTCGAAGGTAGGAAGATCAGTTCCAGAACACCTGATTAGAATGCTATGCCCCCCTCTCTATTTGTCATCGTCTCTATATTGTGTGTGTGTGTGTGTGTGTGTGTGTGTGTGTGTGTGTGTGTGTGTGTGTGTGTGTGTGTGTGTGTGTGTGTGTTTACCAGAACCATATCATTTTCGGACTGAAAATGGATCAGAGTTTCACATTGATGAGGTTGGCTGGAGTTAACCCCGTATTTTAGAAACAACTAATCACTCATTATTAAAGATAGCTAAGTCATAAGTTTCGTTATTGTCCATTAGCATTATACAAACACACATGGAAACGTGTCTTCCACCGTGTAAAATACGGTAAAATACATCAACATTAAAATCTAAATCTTAATTAAAAAAAAACCATTACGCTCTCATTACGCATCTTGCTCACTCATCATGCAACCCACCACCACTTCCGCCTACACATCACAATGGATCACATGCATAATTATTGGCTACTACAAATCACGAGAGGAATGAATGAATAAAAAATGGTGTTTTACGTCCTCTCGGTCTGGAACAGACACATATCGGACATTTGTAGATACAAAGATAGTGGGAACAATACTGGAGGCAATGCCCGGAGGCAGTGCAACACCAGTAAAGACCCGATGTTTTAACAATACAGTTAGGTGTAGCAGTAACCACGCCATCGGCTATGGTACCGCCACAATAATTATTAACCGAGAAGCGATAGGTCTTTTTTTTTTTTTAAAGGATATTATTGTTTCACACAACATGTAGTTCAGAGCCTACAAAATAGAATTAATGACGTCACAATTTGTAACCCCCAAGAGGTAATTCTAAAATATTTCACACAAAACCTTTATACACCCCAAAGATTGATAGGCAAGAAAACTGGGACTGTAGTATCAAAAGAGGACTGTCTGGTACACTATTTTGTTCATAATTGTCTAAACATAGATTTGTTGACGTCATAACTAGGAAACCCCCACAGGGAAATTTCATAGAAAGATCCTACACATCCTACTGCATCACACGCATGAATTTTTATGGCTTGAAAATATCAAAAGAGATCATGTTGTTTTGATCTTTACGTTCTTTCAAGTAACATGGAATTACGTGTTTAAACACAAAAATAATGACGTCATAACTAAACCATATCAAACGGATGTTCTGGAATATTTCACACAGATATTCTACACACCCCAGTGCATCAAACCAAACTTGGCTTGTGTAGCACCTTCAGTGCAATATCAGTCCACTGCCCTCTCTTGGTCTGATCGCCTATATTAGCTGCATCCAGAAATCATACACTTTGAAACTAAAACGACCTTGAAAATGACCTTGACCTTGAAAATAACAGCCAGACATCTAGTGGATCCTAGATACCAGTTACACAAAATTAAATCCATGAGAAAAAGTTACCCTTCATAAGCCTTATGTTGTAAAAAGTACTTTAATTTGATCCGTTCACCCACTGGAGGTGGCCATATTGGATGATGGTAAAATGACGTCATAAGGGACCGAGCACAATTTGCTTGCGATGGTTTTTGAAAAAAACATTGACCCCATGCCTATCACCATGCCAAATTTCAAAGACTTGTCACAAAGTGCACGATTATCTCAAATGTCCCAGCTATATGTCTCAAAGATACCCAGAGTGAACACGCCCATTGGTCAATATAAATAGCTTGTCACGTGCAGTGGTTACAAGTCTCCGTGGATACCCAGAGTGAACACGCCCATTGGTCATTATAAATAGCTGACCACGTGCAGTGGTTAAAAGTCACCGTGGATACCCAGAGTGAACACGCCCATTGGTCATTATAAATAGCTGACCACGTGCAGTGGTTAAAAGTCACCGTGGATACCCAGAGTGAACACGCCCATTGGTCATTATAAATAGCTGACCACGTGCAATTGGTAATTGTTACCGTCCATAAGGGTCTCTGACCGATTAGACGCTAATCTCATCACCATAACAATTGGCAATGACTCTGTGGGTAGTCAGAAAACATCAGGGCCATTGGTACTTACACAAAAAACAATAATAAAATGCATCGTAACTTTACATCAGACCAATGCCCAGATCAGACCTGGTATTGCAGTGCCTCCAGGATCTGCTCAGAGCATTGAATGATGGATGGTTGATGGTTCGTCCCATATGTGCTGTTTTGCAGCCGAGTGGACGTAAAACCTGACTTTCATTCATACAATGTGTCCTTAAACCCTTTTATCGCCAGTGTAGCCGCTCTGCACCACACTGATTCAACACCCATGTCACTAAAGCGCATTTAATCAGGGTCTGTTATACAATTACTTTTTTTTCTTAAAGGTGGACCCTGACGGATGAGTTTTTCCAAGAAACACGTCGAGATCACCAGAAAAACAGCCTTTTCAAGGATCGGAACACTCACTTTGCTCTGGTTTCCTAGACATTAATTCGTCAAAACGACGATTCCTCCTTGGCGGAGATATGCCGGAGAGAGTAGCCATTTTGGATGGGGTGGGTGAAGGTCACTCATTGTTGTTGAAGCGTTTTCTTTTTTTTTAGTGTAGTAAAAAAAAAAAAGGGAGCTGTTTCCTTTGTTGTGAGCGAAACTCCTTTAGATAATATGTATAAAGTTTTTAAAAAAGAAAGAAAAAAGGCTTGTATTGCGAAAATTTCGTGCAAACGATTTGGTCTAAACGCAGTCGGCCATTAGAAAAGAGACGACACACGCCTTCTCTTTGGGTGAAATAATATGACTTCCAGCACCTCCGCCAAGGAGGAATCGCCGATTTGACGGTTTGAGTCCTAGGAAACCCGAGCAAAGTGAGTGTTGCAATTCCCCGTAAAGGGTGTTTCCCTGGTGATCTGGACGTGTTTCTTACAAAAGCTCATCCGTCAGGGTGGCCCTTTAATGTCAGGAGATAAGGAAAGGCCTTAAAAACCGTTTCATCGCCACTGTCGCCTCTCGGCACCACAATGATTTAACACCCATGTCACTGAAAGGCATCAAATGGGGGTCTGGTATCCAGTGACCTTATGTTCTTAATTATGGGAGGTAAGGGTAGGCCCTATATTATGCATGTCACAGAGGAATCCCTAATATTGCAGACATAATATTTTCTCTACCCAGGTAAGTTTAATGGAGATTGTTGGCTGAAATATGGCTGGCGGTCAAAGGGTTAAGACACAAAATAGTCAAATTGACTGTGGTCACCCAGGAGGAATGGAGGAATGAATGAAGGCCTAATGTTACATGCCATAAAAGGAATCCCCAGCATTGCAAACAAACCGTTTCTATTCCCAGGTACATTTGATGTAAAAAATTAAGCTACCAAAAAAAGAGGCTGGCGTTGAAAGGGTAAGAGCTCACGGTAATGGGATGTTAACCTCATCAAAGGTTACAAAATGATAACAAGGAAAGAAAAGAAAAGACCCATTTAAACAAAACCGACACAATGTTGTAAATGTGAGTTAACAGATCGGTTGTTCCCCAAAACTCGTATTTAAAGAACAATATTATCACAAGATACCCTATGTTTCTGCCCCAGAAGCTCAGCCATTCGCATTTTATAACAACGGTGGTGTGCGTCAGACGCTCAATGAAAAGGGAGGATAACTCTAGATAAGAAAACAGCAGAGCCAAGGGAGACTATCAATCTCCATGCAGAGTACCTCATCCATGTGAATACAAAGCTCCATGAGCAGAAGTGACGTCAAACACTTGTCCATATGACGGAAGTTAACCCAATGCCATAAATGTTTCGCCCTCCTGGGCTCGACGATAAAGAAACGGCACAGCTTTGGAAACCGCACGGAACCAAAAGACCAGATAGTGCTTACTGAAAACATCCTGTGGGTCTTCGAAAGTCATTTTCTGGCTTTGCATTGCATTTAACACCCGTGTATCGTATTTGATATTTGGTACTTTATAGTAGGGGAAGACGGGGTAAAAAGCCCATGGGCGGGTAAGAAGCCCATGCCAATTATTTCATGAAATAAAGAACATTTCAGTCAAATTTGCCCATGAGACGAATGCTAAGCATTAACACTCGTCTCATGGGCAAAATGTGACTGACATTTTCTTCATTTCATGAGATAATTGGCATGGGCTTCTTACCCGCCCATGGGGTTTTCCCCCCTTCTTCACCTATGTCCACGTGTGTTGCAAGCTTATCACGTTTGTAATTTTCGAAATCATAATGATCATTAGGGTGCGGGGGGCTGTGAGTAAAGGTAGCACCTCATCTCATCTCCCAAATTTCTCACGTTCTGGCTGCACGTGCCACACCCTGGCAAACCAGCCTATACTGGCCGGGGCTAAACGACGTGAGGGTGTGGTGTTTCACGCTGCACCACTGGGCGGAGGATGAGCTGCACAGGCAGCCAACGGCCAGGGCTGGAAGAAGAAGCCTCTACTGATGGGGCTAAACGACGTGAGGGTGTGGTGTTTCACGCTGCACCACTGGGCGGAGGATGAGCTGCACAGGCAGCCAACGGCCAGGGCTGGAAGAAGAAGGCTCTACTGATGGGGGGCTAAACGACGTGAGGGTGTGGTGTTTCACGCAGCACCACTGGGCGGAGGATGAGCTGCACAGGCAGCCAACGGCCAGGGCTGGAAGAAGAAGCCTCTACTGATGGGGCTAAACGACGTGAGGGTGTGGTGTTTCACGCTGCACCACTGGGCGGAGGATGAGCTGCACAGGCAGCCAACGGCCAGGGCTGGAAGAAGAAGCCTCTACTGATGGGGCTAAACGACGTGAGGGTGTGGTGTTTCACGCTGCACCACTGGGCGGAGGATGAGCTGCACAGGCAGCCAACGGCCAGGGCTGGAAGAAGAAGCCTCTACTGATGGGGCTAAACGACGTGAGGGTGTGGTGTTTCACGCTGCACCACTGGGCGGAGGATGAGCTGCACAGGCAGCCAACGGCCAGGGCTGGAAGAAGAAGCCTCTACTGATGGGGCTAAACGACGTGAGGGTGTGGTGTTTCACGCTGCACCACTGGGCGGAGGATGAGCTGCACAGGCAGCCAACGGCCAGGGCTGGAAGAAGAAGCCTCTACTGATGGGGCTAAACGACGTGAGGGTGTGGTGTTTCACGCTGCACCACTGGGCGGAGGATGAGCTGCACAGGCAGCCAACGGCCAGGGCTGGAAGAAGAAGCCTCTACTGATGGGGCTAAACGACGTGAGGGTGTGGTGTTTCACGCTGCACCACTGGGCGGAGGATGAGCTGCACAGGCAGCCAACGGCCAGGGCTGGAAGAAGAAGCCTCTACTGATGGGGCTAAACGACGTGAGGGTGTGGTGTTTCACGCTGCACCACTGGGCGGAGGATGAGCTGCACAGGCAGCCAACGGCCAGGGCTGGAAGAAGAAGCCTCTACTGATGGGGCTAAACGACGTGAGGGTGTGGTGTTTCACGCTGCACCACTGGGCGGATGATGAGCTGCACAGGCAGCCAACGGCCAGGGCTGGAAGAAGAAGCCTCTACTGATGGGGCTAAACGACGTGAGGGTGTGGTGTTTCACGCTGCACCACTGGGCGGATGATGAGCTGCACAGGCAGCCAACGGCCAGGGCTGGAAGAAGAAGCCTCTACTGATGGGGCTAAACGACGTGAGGGTGTGGTGTTTCACGCTGCACCACTGGGCGGATGATGAGCTGCACAGGCAGCCAACGGCCAGGGCTGGAAGAAGAAGCCTCTACTGATGGGGCTAAACGACGTGAGGGTGTGGTGTTTCACGCTGCACCACTGGGCGGATGATGAGCTGCACAGGCAGCCAACGGCCAGGGCTGGAAGAAGAAGCCTCTACTGATGGGGCTAAACGACGTGAGGGTGTGGTGTTTCACGCTGCACCACTGGGCGGATGATGAGCTGCACAGGCAGCCAACGGCCAGGGCTGGAAGAAGAAGCCTCTACTGATGGGGCTAAACGACGTGAGGGTGTGGTGTTTCACGCTGCACCACTGGGCGGAGGATGAGCTGCACAGGCAGCCAACGGCCAGGGCTGGAAGAAGAAGCCTCTACTGATGGGGCTAAACGACGTGAGGGTGTGGTGTTTCACGCAGCACCACTGGGCGGAGGATGAGCTGCACAGGCAGCCAACGGCCAGGGCTGGAAGAAGAAGCCTCTACTGATGGGGCTAAACGACGTGAGGGTGTGGTGTTTCACGCTGCACCACTGGGCGGAGGATGAGCTGCACAGGCAGCCAACGGCCAGGGCTGGAAGAAGAAGCCTCTACTGATGGGGCTAAACGACGTGAGGGTGTGGTGTTTCACGCTGCACCACTGGGCGGAGGATGAGCTGCACAGGCAGCCAACGGCCAGGGCTGGAAGAAGAAGCCTCTACTGATGGGGCTAAACGACGTGAGGGTGTGGTGTTTCACGCTGCACCACTGGGCGGATGATGAGCTGCACAGGCAGCCAACGGCCAGGGCTGGAAGAAGAAGCCCCTACTGATGGGGCTAAACGACGTGAGGGTGTGGTGTTTCACGCTGCACCACTGGGCGGAGGATGAGCTGCACAGGCAGCCAACGGCCAGGGCTGGAAGAAGAAGCCTCTACTGATGGGGCTAAACGACGTGAGGGTGTGGTGTTTCACGCTGCACCACTGGGTGGATGATGAGCTGCACAGGCAGCCAACGGCCAGGGCTGGAAGAAGAAGCCTCTACTGATGGGGCTAAACGACGTGAGGGTGTGGTGTTTCACGCTGCACCACTGGGCGGAGGATGAGCTGCACAGGCAGCCAACGGCCAGGGCTGGAAGAAGAAGCCTCTACTGATGGGGCTAAACGACGTGAGGGTGTGGTGTTTCACGCTGCACCACTGGGCGGAGGATGAGCTGCACAGGCAGCCAACGGCCAGGGCTGGAAGAAGAAGCCTCTACTGATGGGGCTAAACGACGTGAGGGTGTGGTGTTTCACGCTGCACCACTGGGCGGAGGATGAGCTGCACAGGCAGCCAACGGCCAGGGCTGGAAGAAGAAGCCTCTACTGATGGGGCTAAACGACGTGAGGGTGTGGTGTTTCACGCTGCACCACTGGGCGGAGGATGAGCTGCACAGGCAGCCAACGGCCAGGGCTGGAAGAAGAAGCCTCTACTGATGGGGCTAAACGACGTGAGGGTGTGGTGTTTCACGCTGCACCACTGGGCGGAGGATGAGCTGCACAGGCAGCCAACGGCCAGGGCTGGAAGAAGAAGCCTCTACTGATGGGGCTAAACGACGTGAGGGTGTGGTGTTTCACGCTGCACCACTGGGCGGAGGATGAGCTGCACAGGCAGCCAACGGCCAGGGCTGGAAGAAGAAGTCCCTACTGGGCTCAACGGCCAAGCGTACGAAGCCGGAGGCGACTCACATCATAACCTGTGAATCTCGGCTCGCGGGGCTCGAAGAAGGAGAACTAAACATTAAAGGCGTCAGCCGTCACCAGGACACCAGACCACCCAAGACGGAGTCACAGTGGCCTCGGAAGGGGCGTGGTCAACCCACAACCGGCTGTGCATGCATTACACAACTTTCGATGACTTGGAGTCGTCAAAACGGACTAAAAAGATAGTCCATTGACAAATTATTGAACTTATTATTGCATAAAAAAAGACTGCTGAAATATAAAAACCAAATCCCCCTTTCTACAGTCATTGTTTGATGACCAATGGGCTATCTATATGGACAGCATAGCCATAGCGATGGCTTGGAGTCAAAACGGACTATCTTTAGATAATCACTCCATTGACATATTATTGAACTTATTACGAAAACTAATAACTTGTATAAGAAAAAGACTGCTGAAATATAAATTTTAAAAAACACCTTTCTATATTTCTGCAGTCATTGTTTGATACAAGTTGTTAGTTTTTGTAATAAATCCAATAATACGTCAATGGACTGTCTATATGTGACAGTATAGCATGGCTATACTGATCATTTCCATTTGGCATAAGACGAACAACCAACAAACCGACAAGCAAACAGACATGGAAAGGCAAAAAGCAATGATATAATTATTAATACTACTCGCCAGTGGTTTCCGTTGCTGCAGGAAAGCAGAAACAAAATTAATAATGATCGAATTTCATGTCAACATTCTCAAAAAATGTTAACAAATATTTATTTAAACCAATAGCAAAATGCATGCAGGCAGTTGCTGCTGTAACAGGAATACAGTCAACAGAAATATAGTTTCACATACGAATATGTGTGTGTATATTTTCGTTGGTGAAATGTCTTTCTTGACGCATTGATACAATAATCCTCTACGTTACTTAATGCTGAAAGCATTATGATATAACCATCATTGCAAACAATGCTTGCACTTCCCATTGCTTATCTAACTGTCTATAATATCATTCAGCAACATGCTTAACTTTGTTGCTATGTTTTCAGTGGCAGGTTCTCAGATGAAATAAAGAAAGTCAAGGGATCATCATCTGTAGAGGTAAGTAACAAGAGCGACGGTTCAGTCATTGATCTGTTGTGGCATTGAACGTTCTGTTCAACACAAAGTGTACAGCTACCACCTCATGCAGGCTCCAGGACTTTCACCTTACTCGTTAGTGTGAAGTAAATAAATGTCATAAATCAGCTTTCCTTAATGAACAACGAAGTAAACAAGAACACAAATCTTCAAACGTAGTGATAAACTATTCGTTTTGTCTGAATGAAGCGTTGCAAAACAAAAAAACAAAAGAAAACAACAACAACTGAGCCTGAACGAGTGATAGATCACAGAGGCATTAAATCAGTAAGTAATTCTGTGTGAGTGCATGCATGCGTTCAGACACAGAGAGAGAGAGAGAGAGAGAGAGAGAGAGAGAGAGAGAGAGAGAGAGAGAGAGAGAGAGAGAGAGAGAGAGAGAGAGAGAGAGAGAGAGAGAGAACGCTGAACGCTGAACGCTGAACATTTATTGTCATTACCTCAAGGGTCTGGTGACAAGGGGGGTGAAAGGAATAACAAAGTTCGGCCAATCACACAATCATCATGCAATAGAAAATATATAATAGAAAATAGAAAACAAATAGAAAATAACGTGAATTGGTACAATCATAATCATTAGTTTATGTATATTCACTATTAAGAGTTATTCCGCTTCTTTCAGACGCACCCTCTGCGCCTCAGCTATGAATTTAGCCACAGATTTCAATAATTCTTCGTCATTAGACGTTAAGAGGGAAGCAACATCCTTTCTCTCAATTATTTGAAAACTAGAAAACTTACATTTCACTCGTACATCATTATATGTTTTACAGTAAAATAGAAAATGACATTCATTATCCGCACCTGATTTGCATAAAGGACATAGCGTTATTTCACTCGTATGTGGTTCGAACCATCTTTTATTAGCCATAAATCCAAGTGTACGTAACCTAAACCTAATGAAGCTTACCCTATGCCAATTGTCTGTAATGATTTCAAGATATTTTTCTGGCTGAAATACACTTTTAAATGAGAAGAACCATTTATATTTTTCCTTACATTCCATATCAGCATGCCAGTTCTGCTTGAAACAACAAATGAGTCTGTCTTTAAATTCTTTTATAAAATGTTGGTCATTTCCGACTCCCTGGGACAACCATACTATACCAAATCCATGTTCTGACAAAACCTTTTTAACTCTATATGCCCAATTCTCTTTATTTAATTCTAATTGCAGAAGCAACATGTCATAGGCTTGTCTACATACACGTGACTGAGGTAATCTTAATAACTTCAACCAATATCTTATAGATTTTACAAATGTTCTTATATATAAAGGATACCTTCCTGTTTCTCCGTATAACATTGTGTTTGATGAATGAATTGGTGCATGTAAAAACCGTTTGATGGCGTATGTATGCACTCTTTCTATTTGCACACTTATATTCAGTCCCCAAATTTCTGAAGCGTACGTAAGCAGCGGCTCTATTTGGATATCAAATAACTTCCAAAATAAACGGCAATCTATACTTTTAAGTTTTTTCAATGACTTCACAATTTCAATCACTCCTTTCTTCCCTTTTCTAGCAAACTCATCCCAAGTATAATTTAAACTTAATTTTGTTGAAAATATCATTCCTAAATATTTGTATGTATTAACTACTTTTAAATCGTCATTCCCATAAAACCATTTCTCATGTGCTGATAGGTGCCCACCCATTCTAAAAACCACAATATTTGTTTTATTTAAGTTAACAGTTAATCCTAGTCGATCAGATTCCGTTTTCAAATTATTTAATTGGTTTTGTAATCCTATGACAGTTCCAGATAAAAGAATGACATCGTCTGCAAATAATAACAAGAAGATCTCAATCACACCTGGAATAATTTGTATTCCATGCCTTCCATTCTTTGATAATTCGATTGCCAGTTCATTAATAAACAATGAAAATAATTGAGGACTTAATAAACAGCCTTGCTTTACTCCATTAGGACAATTAAAGTAATCAGAACATAAATTATTAGCACGCACATACGCTAGCACTTGATCATAAACAGCGCGAACAGCTTTGTACAGCTTACCGTTCACTCCACTTTGTCGAAGCACATTCCAAAGGGTATTACGATTTACTGAATCGAAGGCTTTTTTGAAGTCTACGAATGCCACGAAAAGCTTATTGTTAGCAAGTAAATATTTCTGAACAAGTGAATATAATGTAAATATATGATCTGTTGTGCTATATTTGGATCGGAAGCCTGCCTGTTCTTCTATTATTTTTTCCTCCCTTTCAGCCCATTTTGTTAGTCTTCTATTAAGTATAAATGTGTAAACTTTACTAATAATACTAGTTAGTGATATTCCACGATAATTATCGGGATTATTAATGTCGCCTTTTTTATGGATTGGAATAATGATTGATTTTGCCCATTCTGTAGGAAATTTACCATTTTCGAAAAGTTGATTAAATAATTTGACAAGAAAATCAATTATTGGTACATTTGCATTCTTTAACATTTCACTTATAATGTTGTCTGGACCTGCACTCTTTCCAGATTTTAAGTGATTAATACCCGCAATAACCTCTTCTTTACTTATTGAATCGTTAAACAAGGGTTCAAAATCATCCTCGTCGTCCACTATAGTTTCTTCTTGTGTAACATTTTCATACGAATCATTAAAAACTGCCCCAAAGTGATTATACCACTGTTCAATAGAAATGTCGTTATAGATACGGCTCTTCCTGTTTACAGATCTGAGAACAGACCAAAATGTTTTTGAGTCGTTCATAGAGTCTTTCAGTTTCTTTAATCTCTGTTCCTCAAACTTTGTTTCTTTTGCTTTCCTTAACTTAACATATTCCTTTCGAGATACTGCATATTCTTTTCTTTTTTCTTTTTTTTCTTTTTCTTTTTTGCATCTTTGGGCTCTCTTTAGTAATCGTTTAACTTCTTTCTGTTTCCGTATGCATTCATAGTCAAACCAATCATTGAATTGTTTAATATTATGTCCCACTGATCGAACCATGCATGCTGCAGCACTGTATAATGCGCTTACAAATTGGTTTAAACCATCATTGACATTCGTAGACAATACATTAGTCGCCTTAAATAAATTATTTAGAAATTCATCACTCTCGAGCTCATTCTTATAAACATTGGCACATTCATCCGTCCATACAATTTTCTCACCGCCCTGTTGTGTAACATCATTGTCTACATTCATACTGTCATTATTCTTTTTCCATGTTACTTCCACAGGCAAATGCCATGAATCGACACGATCGCCAACACGTAAATCAAAATTAGTCAAAAGAACATCAGGAATCAAAAAATAATCAATCACACTCGCTCCATTGGGAGACACAAAAGTGAACTCCCCTTCTTTGTCCCCATTACAAAAACCATTCAATATAATCACGTCAAACAAAAAACAGAAGTCTAACAATGTTTTGCCAAACTTATTTACAATGCTGTCTTTGGAAGAACGCCCACTGTTTTCTCCATCCATTCCTTCATTCTCATCATACACATAATTTGACATCACCTCAAGTTCAGCTTGCTTATGCGCGGTTCTCGCGTTGAGATCTCCAAAAATTATAAAATAATCATTATCTTTATTAAACTGCTGCAATAAGGCTTCTTCCAAAATCAGAATACCATCTTTAACAACTTTATCATCATACAAAGGACCGCCTTCTGGGACAACATAAGTAGCTATTACAATGACATCTTTATTGGTATCAAACACACATTTGTCAACTTTCACCGCGATAGTATTGTCACATTCTAAATTAATTCTAGACACAAACTTCTCTAAACGCTTTCTTACTAATAACAAAACTCCCCCAGAGTTCCTACCCTGGAAGGAAAACTTTTTGGCAGGTACATGAAACTTTAAATAATCTGTAAATATGTAACTAAAATCAAAAGACGAATCAAGGAAAGTCTCAGTGAGACATACAAAATCAAACTGATTGACGTAATTCATAAAGGAAACATCTTTTATTTTGCTAAACAAGTTTTCGACATTGTAATTAAGGAACGACCACTGCTGTGAAAGGCCTAGCCTGTCCTATGGTTGATTGGAATTACTAGAACGTAGATTTCTTTCCCTCCCCGTAAGTCGATTCTGTCCCTTTCCTCGTGCTGGTCCCGCTGACGATTTGCTGCTCTGGCCCCCCAGGTAGTAATGTAGAGCGGGCTGTTTTCCTGGCGTTCTTCTCGGTGCACGCGCGTCGCTTCTAGGCCTATCACCCTCTGCTTCAAGCAAAGGGGATTCCCCGCCACCAGTCGTTGATCCGTGACCATCTTTCATTCCCGCACCACTCACTCCCACCTTACCACTCTTTCCACCCTCCACACTCCCTCCTTCCCTATCCATCATACCTGCCTCACCACTCACTCCCACCTTACCACTCTTTCCGCCCTCAGCACTCTCACCCTTTCTATCATTGTTCCTCTCTTCACTACTTTCTTCATCCTCATCACTATTTCCATCCACTTCCCGTTCCTTGTCCTCACTGCTTTTTCCACCCACATCATTTTTCACACTCTCACTTCTCTTCTCACTCTCCTTCCCCCCTTCACTCTCATTTGTCTTTCCCTTCTCCCTCTCCATTCTCCTCTCACTCTCACTCTCCCCTTCCTTTGCCCTCTCACTCTCCCGTCTCTCTCGTTCCTGGTTTGTATGCCTGCCATGAAGGAGGAGGGAGGGGCGAGGACCCCCACCCCCACCAACCGCACCACCCTGGGTTGAAGCGTTACCAAACTGCCTGAAATCTGCTTGCTGGCTGGTTGATGGAGACACACCTACTTTGTTCAGTCCTGTGTTGCTAGGGTTAGACATGTGTGTGGTGTCAATGTGTTGCCCAGGTGTGTTAGCTTGACTAACACCAACATTTTTAACTGCATCAGCAAATGTCCTAGGAGGGGGGTTGGGATCGATAACAAGATGTCCTCTTTGAAAATATGCCCGTTTCCCTTGTTTCCTACAGTCTGAAACAATCTTTGCCTGGGATCGAGTCAGGTCCAATGCTAGACTGATTCCCTTTTCACGCAACTTTTGTCTGTTATCTTTGTTCATCAGCAAGTATTGTTTGTCTCTCCACCTACTGAACTTTACAATCACTGGCCTTCCGTGTCCTTCACGAGCATAGCCAGTTCTGTGGGCTCGAGCCACATCATCCTCTGACCACTGTTTGTTACTGTCAATGCTGTTTAGAACATTAACGACTAACTGAGCACACGCATCATACGTCTCGTTCTGTCTTTCTTGAGGAATGCCAAAGAAGCGCAGATTCTCTCTGCGAGAAAAGTCCTCTAGCCTATCTGTGTCCGCCTTCAGTGACTGGACTTCTTCTTTCATTTCTTTCAGTTCCCGCGACAGTTGGTCCGTTGTTCGTTTTCCCACATCAGACTCGACGAGCAAGTGTTGTACGTCTGTTGTCATGTCAGTTACAGTCTCAGTCATGTGCGTGTAATCGTTCTCAAGCCTGTCACAACGTTTGTTTATCACGTCACATTGCTGCTTCACTTGATTAAGGTCGTGTTTGATGTCACCTAAATCGTTTCTTAGCACTTTGGTTTGGTCGTCCAGTTGTCTTTGTGTGGCCTCTTGTTGGTCGTGCAGTTGTTTTCGCATGGCCTCTTTTTGGTCGTCCAGTTGTTTTTGCATGGCCTGCATCACTTTGTTTACAAGGAGATCGTGGTCAACCGCTGCTGCGTTCGTCACTTCGGGGTTTTCCGGTGTGGAAGCTTCTGATTGGTCGCTCATAATAGGACCGGGATTTTTTTGTACGTCTGGGCACAGTAATAGCTTTCTTCTCGGGTACAGGGCGTGCACGGCGCAACAAGCAGAAAGAAGCACTTTCACGTGCGCGGCCAATTGACACACAAGGGGGGTAACACACGGTTCGATTTCAGTGCCTATGCTGGTTGTTTTCATGTAAACATTGTGATCAATAACAACATTGTCAATCCAAATCATTTTGTTGAAGTTTCTAGCGAAGCTACTGACCAGAGCGAAGGTGAGCCACAACAGCAGAAAGGAAATCACAACATCGATCGCGGAAATACCTGTCCCTGTTGCAGTGTTCGTGTCATCGCTCACAGTTGTAAACAAAGCCGACTTCTTCTGCCTGACCTTTGACCTGACTTGGAGTTTACAACAAAAGCTGCCTATAGCGGCCCTCCAAGTCATTAAGTCATCCATTTTAGTACGAATTCACTGTTCTTGTTTACTTACTGTGTGAACACACTACATTGCTGCTTGCTACAGTCCCGAACAACTTCAAACACAACAAAATTGTCACGAGCAACTCACAACACCTGTCACTCGGTCGCCATTACCCGACACGCCCCCGAGAGAGAGAGAGAGAGAGAGAGAGAGAGAGAGAGAGAGAGAGAGAGAGAGAGAGAGAGAGAGAGAGAGAGAGAGAGAGAGAGAGAGAGAGAGAGATGTCTGTTATCCTTTATTTTATTAACTACTGATCGCACCACAACTATGCAACGTTCCCACAAAAACAATTAAATGAATGCATAGGCTTAAAACAAAGCAGATCTTCGTCAAGGTATACATTATTATACGACGAAGTACGTAGGCTGCGAATGAAATCAGTGAATGAATAACATAATGTTATTTTGACTACAAATTCCTTAAACTTTAAATCGTTTCACAGACATTGTGAATGTCTATTTCATATTAGCTGTAAACAAAGGAAAGAATTCCAGAGTCTCCATCAATTTCTTTTTAAAATGTTGTTAAACGTTTACACTAATATGGTGATAAGAGTGACATCTCATGTCGTTATTGTACACGCTTGCAAAACTGTGGGCAGGTTGTTTTCCCCCCATAAGTGGAGCATGAAAGATTTCGGGGAACTATCATGCTCCACTTATGGGGGGAAATATCTCTGCAGTGGAACGGAAGTCAACACGAAGAACAATGATTGTTTTTAATTCTTCCATGTTGTCAATTTTTACAAAAAGGTTTTATAGAGATGCATAACATATATTCAAATAACAATTATTGCCAAGATATATATATAGAGAGAGATGTTGTCAATTTAAAAGAAAAAGGTTTTCATAGATATGCATAACATATTTTCAAATAACAATGATTGTCAAGATCCTACAATATTTTGATATGGTTTACGCAAAGCTTCCGTCTGAGAGGAAACACCTGCATGGTTTTGTTTTTAATTTGTTCTTCAATGAGTTGTGGTGCGTCGTTTATTGTTTTAATTTTAGGTATCGCTCTCGTTAACTGTGTACGTTTTAGTGTAGGTGTTTACAGGTTTAAATACCAGCAGTTGTTGTTAGTGTTTCAGGTCATTGCTTCTGTTTGTGTTTATCTTTATACGTTACATTTTTGTCACCATATGTTATGAAGTACATTTGTGTTAAATGTTTCTATTTCGTTGAACTATATTCTTTGCGCAAGAGTGCCTGTTACAGTGTGTGTGCTGCGACCATTGTTGTGATAATGAATGCGTTTTCATTTCTCTGCAGATCTGAGCTTCTTTCTTCATCTTGTTTTTGTTCTTGATACATGTTGGTATATATCCGTTATTATGACTTTGGAATGGGATATTGCTTTTATCCTATCTCTCGAGCCTTGCTCCCGATCTCGTGTGATAAACAGCAAGGCTCTTGAGATAGGATAAAAGAAATATCCCACTCCAAAGTCCTAATAACTGATATTATATAGATTTGAAATAAGATCTCAGTATGCTGCTATTAGCACCGTTCCACTGTTCTACAGGACGAAGAAGTTAGAGCATTTGAAATGCCAAAATAGTCAACATTGATAAAAACGTTTTTGTCCAAATGTCTTTAGAAGTGAACATTAGAATCAAGACCAGTTATAGTAACTTGGTATCGTGATCTATGTTCTGAAAACAGAAAGCGTGCTTGTTTAGTTTTTCCGCCTTTTTATGGGAGGCATGACATAAGCCAGTCCACAATAGCTGTTTCGATCCTTGGTGATCTCATCAGGTGAACACGGCTTTGGGTTCTTACCCAAGTCATGTGGAGTCCTCTCACTTCAACATCAAGGTCCCTTCACAATGCAGTAGAAGAAAATATACAATTGTATCCTTTGTGACATTATAAATCAAAAGACGCTGAAGGTTTGCCTTTATCTACAATAAATCGGTTTATCCAGTTGCCTGTGGTCACTTTGTCCCTAATTCTGCTTTAAACAGTACATTTTGACCTGACCGTATTTTCCTCTGAATGCCTGTTGTCTGTTGACAATCTTACTCTCTAAAGCTGTATGTGAGGCTGAGGATTTTTGTTTGTCCACTTTTTCTGGGAAAGCTTTTGGTTGTAGACCCCACAAATTATACATATTCTTGATAATCAAGTCCCCCGTGAAAGGTAGTGAAGCACATTGTGACAGCTATTCTGGATACATGGGCTAGATATCCGGCCAAGGAAGTAACATAGAGAGAAAACAGAGACCAAGGGAGCTCACTTGTACTAGTATGGGTAAGTTTTACAGCAGGAATATTTATCCTTGGTTCCCTCCCCTTAATGGAACAACAGAGGATAACCCTTGCTAAGACTGCTGATGTGTTTCATTGTTGTCAGAGTTGAGTGAGCACAGGTCTTTCCACCCAGTTTCCCTTAACCCTTTGCGGTCTGCCCATGTGACCTGCGGGCTGCACTCTCAGTCTGCAGGATCTGAGAGAGGTATTAGTTTTATTAAAAAACACACCCAAACTTATAAAAACCGACAATGAAATGCAAGTGATTTTAAATCTCGCAACAAGTTTAACGATCATTCAGAATCAGTGTACTTTACGCATGGATAGTTTCTAGATTGATAGGGAAAGTAATTTGAGGTAACTGCCCGACAATTTGTCAGGTGCAGGCGCTGGTAGTTGCACTTGGGCGTCCGACAATTTGTCAGGCGCGGGGTGGAATGAGTTCAGCAGAGTTGACTTGTTCAATGGATAATTGGAGACTCATTGTTGTCATTTTTGGGAGAACATATGTCTTGCCACAGTTAGTTTGCCTTAGACAGAGTTGGATTTTTTCAATGGAGACTTTAAGTTTCTCATTGTTGCCACAATTGAGCGAGCACAAATCGAATACACACACTCATATGTGTCACCCAATACAAAATTGCTTGTAGAAGGTATTTTGTAGAAATAAACAAACAGCATGTATGTGACATAACACATTTAAATCTATCGTCTACATCAAAATACTGTATTGCGCGATTTTTAAATCGCAGTAAATACAATATTGCACACTGACCAATTTCTCACAGGCCAACATGGTACAGACCTAATACATTATTATAATCGAACAACATATTACTTTTTAAGATGTAACATGTCTTTCTGTGGGCATATACCAAAACATGCAATACCTGCACAGTGCAATATTCCACCAGGTGACACAACTTGGACGAGCACATGATAATTCGGGTTAGAGATAGATGAGCATGAGTTACCAGCTTGACGAGGTTTTTCATGAGGCAAAATTATCGTTGTGGTCTTGTTTTGTGAAGGGGCAAATATTAAATATATTTAATCCGAGTGAACACATGCACCAATCAGGATTCTGAATGCGCAACTTCCAACACAACTCTAACTCAGTCAAAAACAAAACAAAAAACAAAACAAAAAACCAACCTCTAACTCAGTTAGTCCCCTGCATAATTATTAAAAAAGCTATCTACATTTGTGTGTGCAAGAATCCAGCAAAACAACACAAACGGTGATCAATCTAAATCTTTGTTTCTAACCAAGTTCGCACCATGTATAATTTTGGAGCTTTGGGGGATAGTTTTCTTTTCTTTTCTAATGTAAACACTCCTGGAAATGCGAAGATAACTATATTTTGCACAAATAATAATATATTGTTGTATGATTTTGACGATGTCCACTGCAATGTAGTGAACATCAACGCTCTCTATATGCATGGTAGCTGATGAGCTTCAGTGTTTCGTGAGCTTAGTTTGAGCCCACACATGTACACACCACCAGTAGCATGTACACTCTCTCTTCTCCTTCCCTCCTTCCCATTGCTTTCAATTGTTCCCACACCAAACTATGTGAACAATATCAAAACTGCCTCGGTGTTTTTTTGTTGCTTTTTTTAAATTATTTTAAACTCTGTAATTCAATGGGATGTCCCACATTAACAAATATAACACAGTATTCACGATGACAACACAAAATAGTTCAGACCAGGCTGACATCGTCAGGAATGTAGGCGAAACGGTCGTGTCTGTTTTTGGTTTAATTGGGAACTGCTTGATACTCATGGTCATGCGTCGTCTTCCTTCCTCCACGTGTAGTGTATTCTTCAAAACCCTGGCCC